>JAGDQP010020097.1:0-33844 GCA_022664845.1 Lepisma saccharinum | reverse complement strand
ATATGTGGATTACAAGGACAATAAATATAGCTTCTCAATAATCAATACATTGTAACTGTAATGTAATTTTTAATATCTTGGTTCTGAAATTAATACAAAACAACCAGCAACAAAATTTCTTGGTTGGCAACACTTCAAGCGAGAGGCGAAGAGTAGTAACACATCTGTGCGTCTTTATTGTTTTGGCGTGGTTCATCGGTTGTTCCAAAACTTGCCACGTCTATTCATATGTTGGTCGACTTATACACATTCGTAAAAAAAAAGAAAAAAAAAACCGCACATACGTGGTATTGACTTTCCGTATGGCGATATATTCGTTCTCTCAGTTACCACTTAACTCACATTTAAATACTTTCATAAATATGTTTATATGTGAATGAATGATTGTGTGTGTACATGCGTACGTATACGAAATTTTAGTTTAAATAGCTTGTTAATATACTTTGCTCTTCCTTTCGTTTACGTATTATTTCTCATGTAGAACATTCGTTTGTTAATCAGTGTCCGTTGTAATTAATATGTTTATTACATAGCAATTGCTACAAGTTAGGTGTATGAGAAGACCTAATGATCCCAACCTCGCCAGAGTACTTCAAATGCTAAGTAAATAAACACAAATAAATGAACCGTATCCACATAAATACACACAAACTCTAAATTTACATAGCTACATTAAGTCAGAGTTTAATTAACGTTAATGAACTAGACAGGTTTGGCAGGTCCGTCTCATACTGTCCGTCAGCGAGCAGGGTAAGAAAGAGCAGCATTCACTAGCTGGAACTGAAGGAACCCCTGGAAAACCTCAGTCGGGATGGTTGGCAGCAGGGCTCCAATCTGCGCCTTCCCAGTGCCACTGCAAGTCCAGGGAGGCAGGAAATTTACATAGCCCCATAACCCGAATGAAATAAGATGTTGTATTTTACACTTGAAAAGTTATAGCTTTAGTTGATGCACTATACGCGATTCAACTGATAGTATGGGGCGTATTTGTTTTAAATACATACTCCAAGTAAGCTGTTGATTAAACAAAAACAAACAATAAAAACGCCTTATCTTCAAGACTTAACAAATGCTTAAGTGTTGAAAATAATGTGACCTATAAGAGTTCTTAAATGATGAACAGTCAATATCAATCTTAACTATGAATACGAAACAGGACAGAAATTGACGTTTTTAGTAATATACGTAGTGCTTTTCCTTTCGTCAATACATATAGCTTTAAATTACGGGCATGACTGCCATCTATGCCTAATGCCTATGAGTATGTCCCTCGACAAACACTCTTCCGGGGCAGCCAGGGCTTTTATCCACATCATATGCATTCGCCTGGTGAAACCGAGGATCTCTTTTTGAAAAACCTTCGGTCAGGATGATGGACAACAAAAATCGAACTTCCGTGTCTTCTCAGTGCCGATCCGATATCTGCGGACTTATCCACTAGAACACATGGTTGGACAAGATCCAACATCATTAGCATAAAGTGCAGGGTGGTCGCTTTCCCCTTCAGGTATAAGCGACAATCCCAACTTTCGTCCATAACTAAACCGATAGCTATATCAGTTTCCTACCTACTACAGTGATGAGCTCTTTGCATCCTTTCTCCTGGTTTCCGTCCAGGAATTCGTATACAGCTCCCGTGGTCGAGTGCACAGACTTTTTCAAAACAAAAATCAGTATAGCTTAATAACAGTACAGAAAATAGAATTACAACCAAAGTACCAATTCCTGTGCCATAATCACCTGCTTTTTTTCTAGATGCAGGATAAAATCGAATGCAACGAGACTGTTTATCTGGAACCGATCTGGATGACTGAAAATTCCCCCCACTACACCCCAAAAAAATCGTTAACGACAAACAACACAGTATATACACATTTTATTTAATTTATTGTACAATTTTTCGTATTTTTACAACAATAAGGGTCACGGTAGCTTAGTGGTCGAGTGGTCACCCCTGGTGCATGAGCTTCTCGGTTCGATCCCTACTCATGCCATGTGGGCTTCGTGGTGGACAAAAAAAGTGTGCGTGAGTTTTCTCGTGGTTCTCCCATATCCTCGCACTTTCTTCATTCCATTAATTTCAAGGTTGATTGATTTACATCAAAGTGATTTAAATCATGTGATTATTTTAAATATCAATGATTTAAATCACAAGTTTATTTTTAAGTAGAAATAAAGTGAAGTATTTTTTACCACTCTGTGGTTTGAATCATATGTAACCTTCAAATGTATCTTTCACTTCTTATATGATGATAGGCTCTTATGATGTAAACCAAAACCAAAGCGATCGCCCTAGAAATTTATTAGATTGGTTCATCTCATATTACACGCGAAATTTTAGAAGAGAACGTAGGAACCCAATTCACATTATAAGTTTACAAATTGTATTACAAATGTCAAGGAAACGATTGCGACGTTTGGCTGGAAAATCCTTCCGCATGCGGCTTACTCACCAGACTTGGCGCCTTCCGATTTTCACTTGCTGACCAGCGCTTCACATCTTACGAAAATGGCTTGATGACTGGTTTGCAGCACAAGAGGCACAGTTTTTTTGGTCTGGCATCCATACATTGGCGGAACGATGGCAGAAATGTATCGCTAGCGATGGCCAATACTTCGAATAAAATAGTTCTTAGCATTGGCATCCAATCACTGTGTCTTTTCTGTACATAAATTCCGGTTTCATATTTACGCACCTGGTACATATGTGTATGCTGAAGAATGAAATGCAAAGTTGCGTATCCACTATTGATTTGACTGCAGTATATAGCTCTCATTGGATTGAATTTTATCTAAAGCCATTAGATAACTTTGGATCAGACTTATTGGATGATGGGAGAATTGGTGGAATTAAGAAAGTGGGAGGAAACGGAAGAACCCTGAGAAAAAACACGCACACGGTTTTTGTTCACCACAAAACCCACATGGCACGAGCCTGGATTGAATCGGATTTCCCTACGGACCAAAGGTGAACGCTCTACCACTGAGCGACCGCGGCTCCAAAATAGCTCTCATACTTGATGAAATATTGTCAGATGATGTTCCCAAATTGATAGTACAATTTGAGGGAAATTTCGTTAGGAAGATGTAGACTGGAGAAAAGAGCCAATTGCGATTACAAAATTTGCAACTGCTTAGGAAGAAAGGAACACAAAGACGTCATTTTAGAAGGAGAGCTGATACGTAGAATCGTTGTAAATTGTTTCTTTTTCGAACTTAATTACGGTTTATGCTCCCGTGAAATCGTTCATCGTATATCGACGAAATTAACTTAGAAGCTTCCTACATGTTAACTGTCTTTTATAAAATATACCATAAGTAACGCTTAACTTTCTTCATTTTTGAAATTATTACCAGTTGTTGTAATTGCCTATATTCCATAGCGAACACCACATATTTGAGAATTTTACTTTAGTTTTTACTGGCTAATGTATTTGAAAAGGAAAAACTAACTTGGTAGCTTTTACAGTGCTGCAAGTTATTTAAATAAAATAAAAATAAAATAAAATAAACAAAAATTATCTTTTTCAACTCTGCTAATCATCATCCATTGGGCTGAGCTAAAAGTTGCCTAGAGGATTTAAAATAGAATTAAAATTTTACAATATAACAATACAAAACAAAGAACATACTGTATCTATGTAAAATATAAACTCAGTTTCAATTAGACGTACTGTATATCATTTCAATTAATAAAGAAATGAGTCAGTTTGATGCAGGTGACAGTCGTTGATTTAGAACACGAATGTATTTGGGAAACAATACTACAGTACATATACTGTGTGTTTTAAAATCCGGATAAACGGGGCGCCACTGTATCATGACCACTGTTATTGCCTGCGTAATCTCACGTCAGTTGGGTGAGCTGCAAGGGATATAAAATTTGGTCTCTGAAATTTTTTAACTTCCAGACTTTACTGTTTACACATGTCTCATTTTTTTTACTTTAGTAGCCACTACAGACTGAAATGAGATTTTTACACCGAGTTGGGCACTTCATCAATTTCAACAGTTTTCAGAAAGCGACCTTGTCTACATGCCTGGTGTAAAAATACAGCCATTTTTCAAGACCATTGCGTCAGGCTACTTCCTGGTAGGTTACATACGGTAAAAATTTTGTCTTAGACTGTCTTCATATAAAAATAGCTTTTTGCCATGGTATATATTTTCCTTCTCCATAAAATGAAAGAAGTAAAGCGGAACCCAGTCGGGGAACTGTGCATATAAACTACCACTAGCAATAACGTATCCAGAATTTGGTTTTGGGAGGGGTCCAAGGGTTTCCGGGCGGAATCCAAGGTGTGTCTGGGCATGAAATGTATATTAGATGTATATAATTACGCCTAAAGTTATACTATTTCCCCATAAAACTTTGAGTTTGGGGGGGGGGGTCCGGACTCCCCGCACCCACCCCCTAAATACGTGCTTGACCACTAGGCACCAGCATTTGAGAATCCGTTGCAAAAAATTGCGGAGAGGTTTTTGCCTACAGATACCATTTGGGGCGATAATGGGATCGCAAAATAGAAAATATTTTCAGTCATATGCCTGCGAAGGAAGGTTATTTGGTGATAATTCTTTCGAGACCTGTCACCGAAAAGTCCGTTCCTTTTCGGAGCTACCACGAATCTGTGCATTAGCATTTCAACCTCCATGGCATGCTATTTATTTTCAATGTACTTGCTCTCTTTGAATTTGAATTTATGACCTTTCGGCATCTAAGGCCAGAGCCGGATTATGGGAAGGGTCTAAAGGGGCTGTAGTCCAGGGCCCCTGGCCTTCGCTTCAGGGCTCCCGCCAAAAGTAAATCTGTTACCTGTGTAAATAGTAGGCAGACACACGGCAGTCCTAATGCATGGGCACAATGGGCAGTCAACTGCGCCCCTAAACCAATACGGGCCTTGTTAATCTAAATACTTCTTACAAGCACTGTCTTTTAAATCCTTAATTTAATCATATTTTATTCAATTGGAAAAAAATATTGCCATCCTTATCAGCAACGGGAAATGTTAAGTGATAACTGGTAAAATACAATTAGGATTTATGAATCAGCTTCATACAACTAGACCACTAAAAGATCGTGCAACGTATGACCTTGGTTCATGGTTGTTAGCAACAATCTGTTTACACTGTGTTGTTAGTGCACAGGTTTTCAAACTTTTAGACTGAAGTTCATAGTGTCGCTATTTCACAAAATAATATTACTGAATTTTCAATGCTAATATTCAAAATGATCAACGGGGCAGAACCTTCGTTAGCGTGTTTGCCATGTAATCAGGAGGTCTCGGGATCGATTCCCGGTACTGAGCATCCTGGCGGAGGTTTTCCCTGTTCCCTCAATCACACTAGGCAAATGCTGGGATAGTATCTTGAATAATACAATGGACCAACACTGCAATCTGAAAAGTAATATATATATGTATGAACAAAAATAGTTAATGTGCCGTAGGTGGAGAATATGTGAAAAGCTATCTCTACATCCCCCACACGCCATTCACGGCATATGCGCATCGCACAGGGGAACAGCTTTAGCTTTTATTTGTTCTAAATATAAATACATCTGGGCAATATGTTTAATAAGTGAATTTAAAAGTCATTGTTTTTATGTATCGGAGTAAACTTATTGAAAAGGTGTGTACCAAGAATTAGTAACGGAAAGTTTATAATTCGATTTTATTTTGTTAGGTATCAAGACAATTTTGTGGATACATGCAAGACCTGATAAATAAATTTTCAAAAAAAAAAAAAAACTTTATAGGTGTCCTGCCCAACTACGTCTACCACACCAGAAAACTAGCTGTCCGGAAACGGCATTTAGTTGTCCAAAATATCATGTTTCTGTACAATCTTTCATGAGGGACATTACTTTCTCCGATCTTTAAACTTTTTTTTCTTAAAACTACAGAAATGTTACTTTCAGGTTCCTGCATTTTGTTTTTTATCCTAGGCTGCTAAAATAAAAATTGTGTGATAAGTAAACCTATGTGTGTTTCATTACGAATGTATCAATTTTGAAGAATCTTGGTCTGGTTATGAGATGTTCCTCTTTCAATCAGTGACAACGTGTTAGGTCAGTTATATCCATATTGTTTATGGAGAACTAAAGTCTTAACGCCACATCCGGTTCCCATAGCAACAACGGAGGCCAAGTCTAAACAAACAGTAAATCTGATGGCAGAAAGGTAGAAAATCAGTTGTGGAAGACATGGCTTGTCGAACTGTTGATTAATTCGGTGACGAGCGGAAATTGATCGAAAGAGTAGAAAATGCTGTGGAGTCCAAATATGGGCTTTTGCTTACATATGACCTAGATTTGATATACAAATGAGGGAAGTGCAAGAAAGGACATATGAATAGTAAATATAATAAGCTGAAGTTAGTCGCTAATTATTATTCCGATAATTTAGGTTCTTATGAAACACATACGAAAGTACTATTACCTTTCGAAATCTTGTTTTATGTTATACCTTGTATAATTTACCTGCAATATCAATTTGCGCAGCTGTACATAGAGCACACGGGATTTATTTTAGCACTCGTATTTATCTTCTTGAGTGTGTGTGTCCTTAACTATTACCGAATTATCAACTTCCGTTTAAGCTTTTTAGATTTAATTATTACGTTTTTAAAATCAAGAACTCAACAATCAACGATGAATCATCCTCATAATTATATCAACGAATTCAAATTTGCTTTCCTTTTCTGGTTTCAGTCGTTTGGAAACAGAAAAAAAAAATGCAACACGTGTCTCTTTCATTGCAACGATGTCAATCTGACACAAAGCGCAAAACCATAACGAGTTGTTGAATATAGAACACTACAAAACCTACTACTGCTAAACACCAGTTTGTTTAGACTGTACCATGGCGGGTTACCATGGTGACCTACCGGATCTGACGTAAGATCCATTTTTTCACCAAGCTCACGTACCAGTATCCACAGTTTCGAACACCCTTCCGTTTGGTGCAATAATGTCTAAAACTGATAAACTTAGGAGTGATCAATTCGTGTTGGGATGAACTTAAATTTACGTGTCGAGATACGAAGTTTTTATGTTCTAATATTAAAATAATAATAATAATCGAATTCGGATACATGTGATAATCAGACAGCACTGATTTGTGTACCTGCCTGTGGTGAAGCTTGTCATTTAGTATTGTTCTAATAAGGTCCTTGATATGGCCATGCTAAGGTTTGAGAATTTTTCTAGTCGGCATTTTGAAAGAAATCTTTTTTTTTTTTTTTTCATCGTTTTCACGGGCTAGTTGACTTCCATTAAAAAAAATCATACCGCACGAAAAGTCATTTTACTAGTCCAAAAAACAAAATTCCAAAAAGTCTATCTAGTGGCCATATCATGAACATGTGTACTTGATATAGCCACAAGGGTGGTCCTTAATTTATGATGCTAGAATTTTGGGAGGGACACCCTCTGGTTTTGTACAATTTATCGGAAAGTTGTGCAATATTTTCATTCCAATCGGATGACCATAAAAGGTGCCGCAAAGAACTAAAAGTTTTTAAAGAAACCACCTTCGCTGACATGAAGGTAAAACACAAAAAAAGCAACTGACCCTATACTGCTCAACCTGGCTGGACGGGAAATGATCACGTGACACACTAGCAGCTCCCTTCCCTGGGTGCTGATGCCATCTAGAGGATCTTTTGGTTGGCTTACCCACAATAGGGCGTGGCCATTTCAGGAACATGGCCATAACAGGGACACCCACCTTATTAGAGTTAATTCAACAAATAATGCATTTGCTAACGATTCAAGTGTGTGTATGCAGTTAGGGGCTAAAGTAAATGAGAGAGAGCTCCAGAGAGCCATAATGATGTTTCTACGGTCCTGCACACAGGACAGTTAACTTACGCTCTAACAGGCCGGAGCCCCCAATTAACTTAATCCATCACTGTTTAAGGCCTAGGCCGGGATAGGGGGGGGGGGAAGGATTCGGCCAGGGCCTATGTTGAAGGTGCCATCCAGGCATTTGCCTGGTATGACAGGAAAAACCTGTCAGGATGGTCGGCCACTGGAATTGAACCCATGACCTCCTAACCACTACGCGAATGCTTTACCATTGAGTAACGGTGGCTTGGTGATGTCTTGCTCTCGGTAACAAAGATGTCATTGGCAGAAATCTAAGACAAACTTTGTGTTGTAGTTTATTCGTAAATTAATCTTAAGAAGTCCATGGAAAGTGTTTTAATTTGTATTTTCTGTATGCCATTCTCAGGGTTAAAAAAAAAAAAGGTGGTTTTTTTTTTTTTATTTTTTTACAAAAAGCGCAAAACATGTTTAAAATGTATTTTTTGTTTCAAACAAGTTTTTATAGACTGCAAAAAAAGTGTTTAAAAACATTTTCTTAAGAATAAAAAAATGGTATGGCTTAGGTACTCTATATGCAGTAGTTTCGATAACGATTCTAAGATCCAGATAGATTTACCATGAATCAGAAATAAACAACACATTTATTGTTTTTGGCAAATTTACAATATTTCCTTAATTCGGCTATACTTTGTCTTATACAAGATATTGAAAACGTCATTCCTGACATGAGAATAAAAAAAAAAAAGAAGTATAGACCATCGAGGGTACACAAATGCTTCGCGTGGGAAATTTATAGCTTGATTATCTCCAGCACCATTAACAATAAAACTGAGGTGTCATGGTACTCTCAAAGGCTTGAAATCTGGTTATTGCAAAATGCAAATCCCAAACTTGTGCAGTGGGATTGCCCAAAAGAAAACTGGAATTCCCAGAAAATCTCGAAAGTACAGGTGGGTCGAAATAAGCATGAATAGGACCACTTTCCACCACGTAACAATAATTCATTTGCACCAGGACGATACCTCAAGCAGGTTTCCTTTGCGGGGCGATTTTGTATTAACGATTCCCGGTTGCATACAACAAAGGGAGTAAAAATTGCATACATTTAGATGAACGTTTAGTGTATTTACCAGTAATAAAAGAGACTGTCATTGCCCTGTTAGATGGCGGTGAGTACGGCCATCATCTGTACTGCTACGTCCCATTCATACTTATTTCGACCCGTGGATTATTTACTGCAGAGATGTCTGGAAATTCCCTATTTCCTTTCAGGAATACCTTGCGCTTCCGTCGCACAATTTTGGAAAATACATTTCTGGACTAAGCAGCTTTGAGGTTTTTAAGGATACCATGCCTACTCAATTCTACTGTTAATGGTATTGGAAATATCGAGCTCTACAGTTAATTTTCCCACGATTGCTGCGGCTTGTAGTGCCAAAACAAAGCATTTGTGGACCCTCGATGGCCTATGCTTTGTTTTACTTTCATGACAGGAATCTCATGGGGTGTTATTTCGCAACACCCTGTAAACTAATGTTAGTTCCTAATAAAATAATCAAAAGTGAACCCACGCAGCGGCGTAACTAACGGCCCCGCAATGCGGGGGGACATTGGGTTCAAGGGGGTCTATTACGAAGTTTAATTTCGAAGACCAGTAACTTTCCTTATATATATATATATATATATATATAGTTTTATTATTATTAGTTCCGACATAGTAGGAAATAAAAAAGTGTATACAAGTTAATAGTTTGAAACATGTTCGATCAATTGAAATACGTATTTTACTTATTTACTTTGCCGCAAACAGTCTATAAAACCCAAACTATGGACCATGCCAAAGAATAACCAATGGCAGTTGTCGGCCATGATCAATGAGTTGCGTTGAGGGTGGGTTAGGTAAACCAAGGACTATGTCACCAAAGTTGACATCTGGCATTTTCACTTCAGCATTTTTATTGAATCCAGAATCATCTGGCCTTCCACTTCCTTTGATTAGCTCAAGACTTTCGTCGTTGGCAGTCTTTTAAAGAAAATAGCGAAAAGAAAGAATTGAGGACACAGAAAATAATAGTCATAAAATTTACGGTTTCTTTCCGTCTCCAAATTCCCCCGTATTTTCGGTTGGAAACAAGGGTCTGATCCTCTGAGTCATGTACTTTGGACCATTGTTTTCCAAATTTGAACGGCTTTTCCGTCTTCCTCTGGTTGGTTATCTTTACAGTTTTATTTCGGGTTCAAATTAACTCCTGGATCGTGTGTCGCCGTGAAGTATGGCGGAGTTTCAAACTAATTATCTCAAGTATTTACTTTCAATCGAGTTTCAACATCAACGATAATTCATTTGCGGTATCGTTTGTTGTTATCAAGTGTCTCTGTGTTTGTCTTCTCGTGCTAATATTGTTTTGCATTTTACTTATTTCTGCTTTAGCGTGTTCTCGATTGAGATCATTTATAACAAAGCTAACGAGTCTCTGTTACTAGCGTAGTGGCAATGCGTGTTTAATAATGAGTACTGCGAAGTCTACATCTTTAAGTGGTGCTCAGAAACAAAAATTAGGTCCCGAACGGGAGGAAGCTGCTAAGAAGTTGCCCGAAATTTCAGCTTTCTTTAAAAGTGAGAAACCACTGGGAAGTTCAAGTAAGATCTCGTCTAGTGAGGAAGGTGTGATGACAACTCAAAATCTCAGTGACAATACGAAGTCGGGTGATAGTGCATCTTGCAGCAATTTAACAGTGAAATATATATTTTCTATATTTGTTTGAAGGTAAGGTTAATGCTGTGATGTACTCTACTGTTTTTTGTTTAACGGTTTTGTGAGTTTATGTGCAGTCAATTTATTTCCTAATTGAAGAGTGGAAAAGTGCCAAATGTGACATTTTACAGAAGCAGAAAGTGAATAGATTAGTTTAACACAACGCAAGCCTTCCAACATTTTAATGAGACTGTTTTCACCCCTTCCTGATTGATGTGGTACCTGGAACAAGGATGAGGACATGCGGATAAGCACATCGAACATGCTTATGGTCAAAACTACTTAAAAAAAAAAAACGGCACTTAGAATCTTGGGCATTTCCACTCTTCAATTCTTCTTGAACACTTCTCTTTCCCGACGTGTTCTTGTTCTTTCCGATAGGAAGCAATGCAAAGATGATTACAAATGTTAGAAATGACATAGTTTGTGCCCTTCTTTTCCTGATTTTATTTAGTTTTACTGAGAATATTATTAAAATAGAAGTTCTCAAAGGAGTAGATTATTCCTTTAACCTTGAAAGAAAAGAAAGAGGACAAGCAATGTTGAAATGTATTATTTATGGTGTATGAATGAAATCTAAATTGCAAGCCTTTAAACCACGGCTCATTTCGCGCGGGGATTTCATTGTCAAGCTGTGTCGGATTTTCACGGCTTAAATAAAGTTTAAGTCTCGCCCTGTTGATGTACATACTAAGAAGACCATTCAGTTTCTTGTGTAATGGTACACTGTGTTACACACTATAAACATACAAAGAAAGTTTAAAATGAACATGTTATCTTCGATAACTCTTCGGTATTCGTATTAACCCATCATGGATGTTAAAACGTGGAACAAGAAGGCCCATTCTGGTTTGTCGCGAGGGGGAAGCACACGTACTTAGTTACGCTACTGGATCCTGGGTCTTTCGTCAGTCACACCAGGCAAGTATCTGGATGGTGCCCTGAACTTTGGCTCTGGCCGACTTCTTCCTGCATCCTTTCCCCACCCTATGCCAGCCTAAGCCATAGAAGTCTAACGCTAAAGGCCATAAATAAAATTCAAATTATCAGTATGTACCGTAAGTATCTTTCCTCCGTAGGCAAACCACGAAAATATTTTTCATCTCGCGATCCCATTATCGTCTCAAATTATAATTTTATGGAGGTATGACCAACATATAAGATTTTTTTTTTTTTTTTAATTAAGTGTCCGATTCTGAGAAAACTAAATTTGAAAATTTCGGGATCATTTTTGGGAAACAAAATTTTGTGCAATTCTATCAAGTGACATCAAACGAAAGCTTGTTATAAGAGCTTTAAAATGAGCCCTCTCCGAGCTCTCTAGCACTAACCATTGATGAGTAATAATAAATCTTGTAAATTACGACCGAAAATTTGACTGTTTTTGTGGTCTGAACACTAATAGAACCAAAACCACTGCGTTAATTTTTAAGATCTTTATTTTTATACATTCCACGGGTACAAACAAAAACAAAAAATCATAGAAATTTGATATGGTAACGTAGAGAGAAGGTGTGTTGAACTGACGACGAATGACGCAGCCCTAGTACGGTAGTTTTGAAGTTAACCCTCCCCCCACCTCCTGAACTCGGGATCCACTCCTGTGATCTAGATGAAAGATGTAATTTAAACTACTTTTACCGAAGCCTTTAAAACGATATCTCAACCACTTTTCTAGCTCTAGTAAACTCGGAATCTGCTCATGCAATCTTGATAAATAATACGAATTTTAATTCGCTTTGCCGAGAGCTTTCAAACGACACATCAATTATCTTTCTAGCGCTAGCATTTCCAAAGAAAATTCCCTCCGAAACTCGAGATCCCCCCCCCCCTGCTATGTTCTTCTTTCTCTGTCCTTTCCCACCTACGTGGGGTCGACTTTTCTGACGAGTCTTCTCCACAAAGCCCTGTCCTTAACTTCTTCCCCTGACAGACCTTTCTCCCGGAGATCCTTCTTAACCCTATCCAACCATTTTCTCCCTCTATCTCTCTTGCCCTCCACTTCCATTGCAATCACTCTTCTGACTACATAGTCATTTGTTCTCCTCATTACATGCCCATACCACTGCAGTCTTCTTTCTTGCATCTTCTTAGATATCTTTACAACTTTGGTTGTACCTCTCACTCTCACATTTCTCACTCTCTCTTCTTGTTATCCCACACATCCAGCGTAGCATTCTCATTTCGGTGACATCTAATCTCTTTTCTTGTGCTTTCTTTATTGGCCATGTTTCTGCTCCGTACATCATTGCTGGTCTAACCACTGGTCTGTAAATCATCCCTTTATTCTTCGCCGTGATTCTGCGGTCGCAGAGAACGCCACTTACTTTCTTCCAATTTCGCCATCCCTCTTGCATTCTGTATGTTATTTCCGAGTCCAAATCGCCATTCCCAGTAACAGTTGAGCCTAAATATTTTAAACTTTTAACTTTATCCAATCGTTCTTGCAATATCACTTCTCCATTTCATTCTCCGTTAAACTCAAGATACTCAGTTTTCTTTCTACTAATCTTTAGGCCTCTATCTTCCAGAGACATCCTCCAACTTTCTACTTTCCTTTCAAGTTCTCCCTTATTAGTATTGCATAGTACAATATCATCGGCAAACATCATACACCAGGGGAGCTTCATCTCTCACATCCTGAGTTATGTCTATGACTACGTTGAAGAGGTACGGGCTTAAGGCTGAACCCTGGTGTAATCCAACCATAACAGGGATTTGGCGTGTCAGTCCCACACTACTTCTTACCTGGGTTCTAGCTCTTGTATACATATCTTTGATATATTTCTCTGGCACTATTTTCTCCCTCAAGCATCTCCATACTTCCTGACGTGGTACTCTGTCATAGGCCTTCTCCACATCAATAAAGACCATATGAAATCCTTTTTGCTTTTCCATAGTTTGTCTTAATATAAAAGTTGCATCCATTGTACTTTTTCCTGGCATAAATCCAAACTGCTGTTCTTCTATTGAGGTTTCTTCTCGTAATCTTCCTTCTATAATTTTCTCTCAAATCGTCATCGTGTGTTACATTAGCTTGATTCCTCTATAGTTTCCACAATCCTGTATATCTCCCTTCTCCTTAAAAATTAGTACAATAACACTCTCTCTCCACTGAGTCGGCATGTTTTCTTGTTCATAGATTTTTTGCATCAGATCCCATACAATATATATACCTTCTGGTCCCAAACTCTTCCACACTTCTACTGGTATGCAATCAGGACCTGTAGCTTTTCCGGTCTTCATTTTCTTTACTGCTTTTTCTACTTCTTCTCGGCTTATTCTTGGCGTTCGTCCAGGATTTGGGGTTCCGCCGCTAATAACTTTTCTAGAATTTTCTTCATTTAGGAGCGTTTCGAAATATTCAGCCCATCTCTCTTTAATCCGGTCTTCATCGGTAAGCACTAATCCTTGCATTCTTAATTTGCCTAATATGGGTAATATTCTTTGTTGCCTTGTCTCTGGTTTTGACTAACCTGTATAGCTTCTTCACTCCACCTGGTGTTTCAGGTTCGTCATACAGTTCATTCCATGCTTGAGCTTTTGCTCTAGCCACTGATCTCTTTGGTTCCTTATTAGCAGCTTCCTCCTATTATTTCTACCTGCAAACTCCCAGTCCACAATCACCACTCTGTGTTGTGGGGCCACACTTTCACAATTTATAACCTTGCAGTTCTTAATTTCCTTAAGATGTTGTCTTCGGCACAAGATGAAATCAATTTGACTTTCTTCTCCACTGCTCTTGTTAGAGATGCTCCTTTTTCTTCTGAAAAAATGTATTGTAAGTCGCCAGATCGAAAGCCGCTGCAAAGTCTCCTTCTTCGTTCCTATCTCACACACCCCAGCCACCGTGGATCCTCTCAATGCTTTCTCAGCTTATGCCTACATGTTCATTCAAGTCGCCGCTCACAATTACTCTTTCTATTGTTGGTACGCTGCGAAGTTCATGGTCCAATTGCTCCCAAAATTCCATCCTTTCTTCTTCCTCGCAGCCGACTTGCGGAGCATACGCACACACTACATTGATCATTTCACCCATGCATATCCTGATACTCATCACTCTATCGTTCCTTCTATTTACACTTACTACACTATCTCTTGAAAGAACAATTCCGACGCCGTTCCTTCCATGTTCATTTGCTTCACTACACAGCAACTTGTAGCTGCCTCCTAGCTCTCCTGCTTTATTTCCTTTCCATCTTGTCTCTTGCACGCACAGGATACCCAACTTTCTTCTTTTCATCAAGTCTGCAATATCCCTTCCTCTTCCACTCCTCGTTCCAACATTTAGTGAGCGTACTCTAAGGCTCACGTGGACTAGCTTCTTTAACAGAGTCCGTCCTCGACTCGGTAGCCCTCGCTCATTTCTCACAGAAGCCGGGCGAAGCCCCTGCGCGTCGCCTACGGGGTACGCCCTAACATTTTCCGAGGCTTCATTAAGACGACCCATCATACATAGTTTTGGAACAGCTTTTAAGACCGGATGCCCTTCCTTACGTCAACCCTCATTTTCCCGGGCTTGGGACCGGCACTAAGTTGGGCTGGATTGCTCCCCTAGTGGCTGAGGTAGATCTGCCCCTGATACCTAGATTAATAATGCGGGCTTGAAGTCGTCTTGACGAGACCTTTCCAGCGACATTCCAACCACCTTCCTAGCCCAAAAAGGTTCCTAAGATACAAATCCCCCCCATCTATGGATCCGCCCCTACAATGTGTTTCGCCTATACGCGTTTGAACTATAGTCTTGCAGAGACCTTTCCAACGACACCTAAACAACCTTCTTAACCCTAGTAGTTACTGAATTGAAAGTTGTTGACAGACGGACCGAGCGGGCGCGTAAAGCTTCACAGAGAAGAGTTTAGAAGAAATACGAAAATAGAACAATACACGCGAATGCTGCTTTCTTTTTCTGTTTGCCTTAGTAAATAAGACTGACAAACCTTGCATGTTGATATGAAGCCAAGTACGGTACGTTTTATTTTCAGCAATTATAAGTACAATTATCGATGTAGTGAAATAATGGATCATTGTGAAAACACACGAATTGCCTTCCAGCCAAATTCTATGATTTTCCTCTTAATTGTTATTGAGATATTTAAAAAAAAAAAAAAGAAACAAATGATACAGGAGAAGTGCCAACGCATCAAACTGTAGAGAACTACCTCAAAGCAGATATCTGCAATTATCTTTACCTGCAGTCCGGTAGTATTGCAATTTTTTAAAACGCCTTTTGCAGTTCATATAGTTAGTCGAGTAAGAAAAAGTAAACACATATATGTTGTGCTTATATGTTCTATGTGTTTTTATTATTGTTATTATTATTTTAACAAGTGAACTGTGTGCATATAACCTTCCAACTTTACTCTATGGAGGTCCATGATTGAAAAACGACATCTGTGTCCGAGCCCAGACCAAGTCCTCCATTTGAGCATCTCTGCCTTAAAGTAAGTTACAATCTGCTCAAACTTGCGTCCTAGACTGGGTGTCACTATCGGTACTTCTATTTCAGGGATTCTCACCAATTCTGTATGGAAATGAAACAAGTGAGGCGGAGCCCAGTCGGGGAAATAACTGTGCATATAAACTATCGCCAGGATTCAGCAGCGAGCATTCTATTTACATGATCAATGTTCTGTTGGAAAAATTGAGGCGAGACATTTCCAACGACACCTCAACCACCTTCCTAGCCCTAGTAGTTCCAATCTCTGCACCGCGCCCGCGATGTCTATCATATATACGCGTATATCTCAAAGACCTTTCCAGCGACGCCTCAACCGCCTTCCTACCTCTAGTAGTTTCTAAGTTTAAAATTACCTCGTGTATCTCTACCACCGCCCCTGTGCCAAAGATCTTTCTAACGACACCTCAATTATAGCACTTGCTGCTGAAGCCTAAACCGGTTCAACCATGTACAAATCAAGTGCATAAAATCGTAACTCTTTAGATCCTTGTAAAAATAGCAAGGAATAATTTTATCACAGCTGTAGAATACTCTGCTGTTTACATAACAACGCTCCCACGTTTAAAGCCAAGACTATTATGGATTCTCCAGTACTCTTTGTTTCGAGCAGATAAGACTAGGAATGAACCCAATGAAGTAAATATTTTGGACTTTGTCCTCTTTAACAGTGAAGAAACTGCAACGTTCCATGCCAGTAATCCACCAAACTAAACCAGTTAACTAGGAATGGCAGTACGTATATAGATAAATAATTACTGAACCATGAATACGAATGGAAGGAAAAATAGAAAGTCATCCGTAACATCTCAACACATCATTCCAGCAATACTAAACACCCGCGGCTATGAATTCCTACAACTAACCAGGAAACCAAACAAAAGTACTCTCACATCTACAGTGGCGCGAGAGAAAGTTACCACTACGAATACAACTAAACTAGAGACAAGGTTGGCTTGGATATACACTTGTCAACACACATGGAAGTCCACTTAAAAGAGTAACAGATTAACATGAGGCTGAACTATAATTAAAATACGCAATTAAGCACAAAACCTCCATGAAAAAAAAAAAAAAAACGCTAATCACGTGTTAATTATGGGTTCAGGGTACAACGGAAATTCTAACAATTTGAATACACGTTACATAATAATAATAATGATGGGAGAATCATGTTGAGTGAGGTGTCTCGAACAACTGTTTAAAGTAGGGCTAAGAAAACTTACCAGACCATTTCAAAAAGTTATTTAATAATAATAACTGGTGAATAGAAAAAAAGAACAACCCACTTGCGTACTTTTAATTAGCCAGATAATACGGTGATCCACAATGTTAGCTACCAAGCATATCCGGTTTAGTCTTTCCCGATCGGCTATGTGATCGGTAAAGCTGTTGTTACACTATTGAGCTAGTTGATTCGCTTTCTCGCCCGAGCCTTCTTGACAGATAGAAGTGCTTTTACACTGACGAGCTTGCTCGTCGAGGAAGCTAGGGTAAGAAAGCTGATCAACAACCTCGACAGTATAATAGCAAAAAAATCCGTCAAGTTTGCTCAAGGGCAGACTCGTCAAGGAAGCAGGGCAACATTTGAAGAGACTAAATTTCCTCGACGTCTAGTGGGGAAATACAATCGAGGAAGCTGATCAGCAAGCTCGTCGAGCAAACTGAAGAACAAGCTCGATAGTGTAGTAGCGCCCTTATTCCTGTTTGAAATTGACAAAGGCGGTCTTCTCCAGGCGAATACTAGCATGGTACCTACACTACGGAACATGGACCCTACTTTTCTAATCGCTTCTCCTGTAGTGCTTGCCGAGGGACGTCATCCTTTAGACTTTTGAAAAACTTAGGTCAGGCGTTTTCAATTAATATTTTCTGGGATCCGGTTTCATGATTATATTGCAATAAAGGGGCCTTTACGGTCCATATTAGTTGAGCCCAGTAAGACAGTACCGTTATTGGTTACTCCGTTTGAAATATCCATGCTATAATTAAGAGCTTCTGCTGAATACCGTCATTTTAATCAAATTACTTTCACTCTTGAAATCGTAGCAAAACGTGGAGGTACAGGCCGAAATGGTCCGGATCAGAGTCCGCCATTTCAACACCCCTGGCTTAGGTCATAGCTGCTTACCCATTCCAAATAAAGGAAATTAAAAAAAGAAAAGTGGTAAGGAAAGTATTTTCAAACTTTTCTGTTGAAGTACCACCACACAACAATCCACTCCTGCTACCACTACTGATAATAATATTGGCTGTTAATGTCTCTGTGTTCAGGGCTTTCAGAAGGAACATTCCAGAAGAAGTCGTGCTTATTTCCGCTCTTTTAATTAACCCTTTGCTTTTTTTCTATATGCTCGAATAACACTAACTGGAGCAGGCGTTCCAGAACTGTAGCTGTATCATAGTTTAGCAAACCCCACAGCATGTAAATTTAGAATTTAAAAAAAACTATCGCCTAGCGATTTCATGATTCAACTATTATCTAAAATTTCCCATGATCCTCCAAACCTTCAAAATATCACACTCGTTCTTTTCTTTTTTAATGACACACATTCCCAGCACGCTACCTTCATTTCTCTGCGGATACACTATAGAGAAAAATTTTAGCGTATATTCGATACTTAGCTTCAAGCACTTGCTCTGATGTGTGAATAAGGAACACCTTTTAAGTTAACCAATGAACAATGATGTGAGAAACTAACTGCAATGTATAAAAGAGAAATGTAGACTTCATGAAGCGATAAAGACAGGATGTGGAAATGCAAAATTAAAACAAAGAGTAAAGTACAAACTCACGCAAAAATACAGCATGAGCCAAAGTTACCCAAAGGCTTTAAACACAATCCAAATCCATGTAAGAATAGAAAGTAGGACACTTATAGCATTTGTATCATGAATAATGTAAAAGGCTTTATTCTTATAATATGGAATGAATGATTAAAGCCCTCTACTTTAGGCATTTTAACCCCTTCACTTGTTATCCCGAGTATACTCGGACTAACAGATTGACTAATATACTAGCAACCGAGATTGAATTTTTATTTATCTCCTCCGGGAGTCTACACTGTAAAAATAGGAGACACAACGTTCATCCAAAAAATGGAGGCAGCTGAGCTGCCTCCACTTTTTGGATTAACCTACATTCAGCCAGTTTTCGGTTGAACGTTTTACTTTCCGTAAAATTTCAAAATGCGTGTTTACATTACATATATATGAGTGTTCCAACGTATTTCATTCAATCCGAGCATTTTTTAAAAGTAGAAAAGAATAAAAGGAAATATTCCTTTAAAATTAAAAATAAAAAAAAATATAGTTGAAGTGGTTGGGTTTCGATCCAAGGTCCATAAGCACACTGGTCAGACGCTCTAACCACTTCGCTACGAAGACAATTTGTGACTATGGCTTTCCGAGCGAGCTATGGGGGTACTGTGAAGGAGGTTAATTATTAACATGTTTTTGATTTTACTACGAGGAATATCTCGTGAAAAAGAGAAGAGATGCTTTTGCTACAGTGTAAAGATTTATACCCAACTTAATTTCTCGGCCCACCAGTAAACTGTTTGCTGTTCACAGTGTAAAGGCAATGTAAACACTCAAAATGGCGGGACGTTCAGTGTCAAGCAAGTAACGTTACTCCTGTTACTGGATTATAGAATACCCAACTAAGGCTTAAACTTTATCCTCAAAAGTACATAACCTCAAAATTTCCTGTTTAGCTTACACTTCGATTAGAAAATGACCGAGTTTTAAGAGTAAAATAAGTTGAACGTTCACGGACAAATCACTTTGGCCAGTTTCAACTCATTTTCAGTTAACGTTAAGCTATTACAAAGAAAGTGTTTAACTTTAACATGGAGTTAATTTTACCAATCTTTTCACTAAAAGGCTTACACTATATCCACGTTTAAGAGTAAATACAACAAAACGCTAATTTTCGACTTTTATTTCTCCATAAAGCGGAGTAACTTTCATCCATTTCGTGTTTCCAATTTTTACAGTGTACGGTTAAGGTCAGGATATGGGAAAAGATATGAGAGGAAGGCGGTCAGGACCTAAATTGAAGGTACCATCCCGGCATTTGCCTGTTGTAACTGAGGCAAAACCCTTAGTATGGCTGGTCAGCTGCTGGTATCAAATCCAGGACCTCCCGAACGAAAAGTAAACGTTCTACCAACTGAGCTACAGTCGCTCTTTACTAAATGAGATATTTCGTTAAAAAAAAAAAAATCAAATGTACCACTACCTATCTTTATCCCGTGCATTCTAGTTTTGAGAATTAAAGTTAAAATTTACCATCGGATACTAGTAATATTCTTGATGTTGAGTCTTTCAAATAATGTATATATAATATACAACCGGGAGATACTTCAAATTACTTGCAGCACAACACGTATTGAAGAGTGAAATTATTACGAAAGAAACGCGATTGTAGTTACTTGACGGATTAATGTCCGAAGTTGTTGGGGGGGATGGTGGTCAAGGTCTGCGTTAGTGAAATAATCAGAATTTCAATATTTACTAAATATTCACAATAAAACTCTTTTCATTGTGCTCGAATTAGGTCCAGATCATAAATTAGCTCATAATCTATTATTGTTTAGGAAAAATAAGAACACATACTACCTAACCTGATGTAACTTTTTCTTACTAAAATATAACAAGATTGTTTTACTGAACATTAAGACCCGAGATAACTCGGGATAATAACAACAGCACTATAATCCAGTTTGTTAGGCACATTCTTGGCTGTTTTCAGTTAAAATCCTAATACACACCACATGGGCTATGTTCAATTGTTACAGAAGTGTCATGAAAAATACCCTCTTTTTATTAACCTTTTAAAGATCCATAGAAAAATGGGGGGGGGTAATATCCTTACACTAGTGTGGACTAAAGAATATTCATTTGTGTGAGCTACATGTAACTACAGCTACCGGTATCGCAGAATCAAAAATGCTCACCGAAATTTCGAAAGACTCCGCGTTTAAAGTAACTTGTGTTAGCAGACGGTGCTCATCTGAGCCTCAGCGCAATGAATATCCTGTACTTTTAATAAACAGAAAATAATAAAATTTTACTGAAGTACTCAAGTATTTGAAGAGTGAAATAACAGCTACGAGGAAACGCGATGGTGGCTGAGTTAGAAAAAGAGTGCAAACTAGTTCAGTGGTTGAAATGAGGAGGGGGAGAGGGGATGTAATACGACCTTGAACCTGTAATAACGGCCTTGCATATGACACAATAGCGGATCTCACGACACTTGTGACGTCTACGTCAGTCAACAAGGAATATCGGGTATAATTAAACGGGAAATGATACTTATCCTAGCACTGTCAAAAAGCGGGATACAACTGAGGGCATAATTGTTGTGAAAAGTGGAAGATGGATGAAACACACAACTTTTTACTAATAGGAAACTCAAATCAATAAACAAGCCCCAGTATAAATATTTATCTTTCACAAAGAGAACAGTGCAAGAGGCAGCAAGTTCAAGCGCAAATGTTTAACAAATACACATTACAGAAAGACTCAACGGTTGGGTTTCATTTATTACGATAGTTTTACATTACAGGCTGTTGTAAATTTAATTCTGAAACCAAATGGACTTGATTGAGCGCGCGCGAGAGAGAAGGCCGACGTATATTGGAGCCCAGATCTCAAGTCAAAACGTTAACCAACAAGTTGTTACGTTAGGGTAGTCACACACCACGAAAGCAAGCAGAACAGAGCCGTATTAAACTAATATATTTCTATGTGCTTCGCTCCGTTTCACTCTGCCCTGTCGGTTTGTGCGATAACATTTAAATATATTAATTTAGAACAGGTTTAAAATCGGACCAGACAAAAACCTCTGGTCCGTTCGAACTTCCATCTTTGGCGTGCAGCTAGACTTAAGGTTATTAATAAAGATACTTGAAAAAAAAAAGAGCAAACTATTATCTCCAATTAAGTTTGTTTCAGGCTGTGGAGTGTTGTCACCTGGACGGATGACACTTGTTCTTTCGATTTATAGTTAATCGTACTGACCAGATAACTCAATCCTTATTCCCTAGATTAATTATTTTCATATAAATACGTGGTAATTGAAACCCATAACTTAATTTCTGCTTATTGTGTAGTAAGTTTTATTCATAAATATGCAAAAGAAAAAAAAATAATTAAAGGATATATGCGTCATTTTAAGGAGGTGTGGTTAAACCATGCGAAACTGAAAGTGATTGCTACAGATGTCCGGCAATCAAAATATTACGCAGTGTAAGTGATGCCAGTACAATTGAATATGTAACTGTGATATATTTCTTCATAGCAAAAGCAAGAAACTCTTAAAAGAAGCAGAAAGTATCATTTTCCCATCACAACTGTTACTATAAACAAAGTCTGAGTGGCAGGGAACTAAAAAATATTTTTAAAAAATCCTGTTCTGACAGGGACAAATATTACGTGTTGGTACCAGTGTAAACAATCCGTACACAGCAGCATCGACTTAGACATCGATATTTGTAATTAGAAAAATATATAATTTCCTAATCAATAGACACAACGCACAAGCAGTGTTTCCAAGAAAAATAACTTGAAAATAGCCTAACATCAACTTAAAAGTAGCCAAAACCCTAACTTACCAATGTTAGAATTGGATGTACTTGTTGCAAGAGCATGCATATAAAAGGTAACTAAATCCACACACAATTGAAAAAGTGAAACTCTGGTAGCCAAATTAGTCTTCAAAATAGCTAATTTTTTTTAGCGAGAAAGTAGCTAAATTCGCAACACTGCGTACAAAGCATTTTAATCACTGTCAAGAAGAAATATCATTATCAGGCCTTTTTGTAGCACCATGCTAAGCAAATATTAATTTAAACTTCTTAAAAGAGGTAACTCAACATAGTACATGGTGTGTACTAATTTTGTGACCTGATTTTTTTTTTTTTTAAGTTTCCCATGATATTCCAAATTCCGTTAGTCCTTAATATAGTGAAACATGTTAATAATACGTAATGACTTTTTTTTTTTTAATACCACCACCCAGTCCAAGCATCTTTTACATTATTAGTATTTCGCAAGTTAAAAAAAAAGATAAATAATGTTAATATTGAGGATTTTATTACACTGAAAAAATCCGGTCAGCAGTGGGAATCGAACCCATGACCTCCACCCTGCCGGGGCAGTGCTCTTATTAACTGTGGACAGGTCCAACTCACTGAGTTTCCCTCATAAATTACGAATTTATAAAATTCCCTGAGTATTCCAGGGTGAACACCCTGTAGTCCCTGATGGCCAGAAACAGAATTCAATTTGACGATACAGGTGCACGATTGTTTATATGTAAATTAAAATATATCTTCAAATGAAAAGAAAAATAGATTTAATTGATCCAATATCTTCTAAATTGGAAATAGAGATTATTGCATTTGTAATATCCACAATAAGTCAACAACTAACCGTAAAAGTACACAAGTGCTTCACGGAAGGTCTCCTTAAAAGGCGGATGCATACGCTTTAAACTAACAATTCAATGAGAAGTGAAGGCACCACTTACTCATAATATCCACTGGTAACTGCGTCTTCCTACTAAAAAATTTAATTTTCGTTTAGTATGAGTCGGGAGTATGTTTGCCGACTTCGACCAGTAAGTCAATAATAAACAGAGTACCGACTACGTATCCCTGGTTTCTTCATGGAAAAATAAAAATCCTCACTACTTGTATTCTTTTCAATCGTATGCGTACAGTTCCTGAAAAATTAAGTCTTATCATTTTAACATCACCTAACCTAGTTGTTTTTTACACAGCCGGAACCGCATCGCCGAACCACTAAATTAAAAATGAACGATTTAATTCCATGTACAGGGTGACTACAGAAATCACAGAAGCAAAATTCGTGACATTTGCAGGCAACAAAAAGATGAAAAAATTTTGGGACCAGCTAGGGAATCCGTGATGGCCATACCAGAACTCAAGATAAATCAACTGGGTAATTATGTCTCTTAAGGGTAATGTAAAGAAACGAAATCCGACAAAAGATGGCAGTACTGTCTCTGCATATGTCTAACTAGCTGATTTGCCCGCCCGACCGTGTGGGGTAAATAAAACATGATCATGCCAAATTTGACCACTTGGTGGTACTGAACCCGCCTAACAACATTGTAGTGTGGGTTACCGCGTGCATTGCTTTTAAATTTTCAATTGTCTTTACCATCGTCATTGGAATTTAATGGACATTTAGATGGTCGATTATTTCTGAAGATAACAATTTTAGAATCAAAGTGATATGATAACTTCCGGTCCAGTGTCTGATCTTGTGCGAAAAGTCATCTCAATCGGTCAAGCACTTTCTGCGTGAAGCTCACGCACACAAAGTCACTTTCAAAATTATATAAAGAGATGTATTTTTATCGTTGCACGAAATTTCAATGTTGCTCCTACAAATTTAAGCCTAGAGAGGTCTAACTTTCAGGGAAGGAAGTTCATAACCAATTCTAGAGTTCGAACAATGCCATTTTCTTATTTTCGTTTTCCTTCATAGTTGAAATCGCATGACTGTTGTTGTGAATATAAAACAATGACAATGACCTATAACAATGAACAAAAAAGAAAATTAAAATTCGACATTGATCGAACTCTTGAATGGTGGAAAGAGGACTTCGTCACTTGATGGCTTGGAATCGTTATGAACTTACTTCCCTGAAAGATAGAACTCTATAGAATTTGTAGGAGTAGCATTACAATTGTGCAACGATAAAAATACATCAGACATATACGTAGGTAGTGCTGCCGATCTTTTATTGGAGATCGTTGCTTTACATTAACCTTAACACATCCTGCTCCTGCTGCACAGTGCGGCCGATTACAAAAAATGATAGCCAAAAGTCAAAAACGCCAGTGAATGATTTCAAAATCTGTACTCGGTGGTTTTTTTTTTTTTTTTTTTGGGGGGGGGGGGGTCGCTGATTACGAATCTGAAGTCAGAGTTGCAAAATGTAACCTCCTTCATCCCCTATTCGTGAAACAACCTGTATATCATGTTACAATCAAGATGAATATCAATGTTCATGGATTTTGGGTCGCTGAATACGAATTTGAAGTCAGAGTTGCAAAATTGAACCCCATTAACGACATTTTAACATATACTTTAATGAGAATTGTTTTGGTAATAAATGATTCCTGATTGGATGTTGGGCAGTCATTTTGAATCCAAGATGGCGACTTTTTCAACATATTGTAATATTTACCTATTCTGAGACAGGTAAAAGGAAATAAAACACTTCCATAAGTAATTTCTGACCATTACAGATGTACTGTAACCAACCCAATATGAAAAAATCCCTAACTAGCTACTTATTTTTCGTACTTTTGGCCAGCTTTTTTGGATTCGGTGTGCTGTAACATTATAAGATCACAATATCAAACATGCTTCAAATATATGAAAACATTTTTTCTGCATATTTGGGAAAATGGCAAATGTACTACTAAAAATTACAAGGTTTACCTGACTGACTTCGTGACGTAAAACTCGATTCCTTGACCCTCATCACCAATCATTCAATTTCATTACTTTTATCATGTGTAGACACCCTGTTGTAAAAACTAACGGATAAAAGGGAAAAATCTCATTTAATTGCTTCAGAATTTGGTGGAAATCTTCACGGACTCAAAACATCGCAAGAATCAAATGATGACAGGACTGTATTTACTTTATTTAATTCATCTCATTGAAGTCTCTCAAGAGACCGATAAAAAACGGATAGAATTGGAGTCGAACTGAAGGTACTTCAAATATTACCTACCTTACTTCGAATGCGGAAAATGTAAAGTAAAATCAAGGAGTAATATGAGTGCAAGGACCCCACGCCTTTGTAGAATGTGCCCTTGTACTCACATCACCTGTTGATTTTACATCACATTCTGTATTTTACGCATACGAATTAAGAAAAATAATATCTGACGTATATTCCACGAAAGTATCTCCTTTTTCATTTCAATACAAAAACATGAACGAAATTTTCAGAAGGACTCATACAAGAAATCCTACAAAACTAACCGCCGCAACGACAATAGCGCCCTCGTACGTAAGCGTAACATAAAAAGGCCCTACAACAAATATGTTACGCCTCCTTAACAGGGCTTCTCGTCCCAGTCCTCACATTTTTTCAAAATATTTCAAAAACTAAGTGTACTACCAAAAATATAAATTCATAGCACCCTAGAACTTACAAATTATACTATGAAATGTAATGAACAACGTTCTCGAAATCTTGTCAATTGATGAGTGCTCAGACTTCAATTAAATAATGACGTCATAATTTTTTAGAGCGGCACTCGTCAATGGACACGATCTCGAGATCGCTGTCCATTGCACTCCATAGTAATTCGTAAGCTTTAGTGTGCTATGAATTTACATTTTTGATAATATTCTTAGTTTTTGAAAAATGTTAAAAATGGACGGTTGGAGCGAAGAGTCCTCATAAGTTGACCAGAACGAGGCCATCTCCATGCCAAAACAGGAATAATTTTACGCACCCACGCTTCCCATCAAGATGTATTTATTAATTTCAATTTAATATAATACCGTCATACCTGTAAATAACTGGACAGCCAAAAATATGTCATTAAAATAAAATTTGGACTTTCCCTGTTGTATGCCTACCACTATTTCTGTTGATACGGATTGGTTAGCTTATACAGCTAGGCCATTAGTAAATGTCCCACTCTACCTAACCTAAATTTCTCGATTATATAACACGATTTGATCGTGCATAAAACACAGAATTTCAAACAATTTGTGGAAAAATTAAAGCGCACAAAATATGTGGGGCCGCAAGGCGCAGGAAGGTACATCTAATGACTCCTACTTAAACTGTATAACTTGAATCAATCCCTAGATCATTAATATGAGAAATTTATACTTGCTTACTAATCTTCAAATTAGCCTCACCTAATAATTCGGTCCTATCATTATCATTTTCGGTAACTCCATAAATGCAGAGGTTACGGTAACCGGTCCACCCTTTAGGGCTAAAAAAACATAACGAAAATAACGCCAAAAATAACATGGTTTTGTGAACTGGACCACCCTATGCATTACTGATTTTAGAATGGTTTAAGTTAGAAATAGCAAAACAAAGTTACTACCGGTAATTACATAAGTAATAAGTTAGTCTATTTATTATTCCCATGCAAACAATACAATTGTATCTTCTTAGCAGCCATTTAGTTTCATTATTTGTAACATATACTAGCCTCATTTCACCTAAACTGGCCAGCAATGCATGAAATAGACCTTTCTGTCGCGGAAGTGATGTTCTATCTATCAGCTTTGAAACATTCCGCCCACCGGAAATGAAAAATAGTCAACCTTATGTCGTGGTATTTAATAAAAACAACTCACTGTGAATTTCTATGCAAGAAGTGCAATACCGCCTTACTAATGCGTGTGTAACATTATTGAACGTAAAACTATCACATAATAAAGAATTTAAATAAGAATAAGTAATGTAATAATAGCCATTTCACCCTGGAAATGACCTACCGGTACTGACGAACAAGCACAACTTTGGTTCAATTAAAAATACCCTTAAAACTGTATATGCGTACCTCGGTATACAGACAGAATGATAAAATCCATAGTTCTTCAACACATGAAGGAATTCAGGAACTGTTCTACAAGCACCCATTAGGCTAAATGCAGCGAGAGCTGTATTCCACACAACTAGCACTCCTCTAAGCTGAAATCGTGGTCGGCTTTGCATATAATGCTGTCCACCAAAAATTAGAATCATATATATTCCTACATAATAGAATCCATTCTTCCAATTTTTTGTCATCCATACTCTTGTATCTTGATGAACAAATTCCTCCTCAAAATTAAACACATACGAATAATTAGGTAACGTGATTTCCATGTAATTCATACTGACAGACGGATTGAACACCTTTTGTGTACGAATAAAACGTTTTATGGAAGGATTCTAATACTGTCAGTATATATAATATAGAAAACAATCACACACTGTTTTCGCAAATCCACTCTATCACAATAATTAAAATGCTATGAAGTAGAGAAAACTGTCGCCGGTAGCCTGTCAAATCTCATAAAAATCACACACTCAATGCCAGCGAATAGCTGCTGCACTTGCCTTAAAACCAACACGCTCTCACACAAATATATAAACTTCAAATAATGAATCTAAATTGGTGCCAATATACGGCAGCACCAAAATCCCTGAGTTCCTGAATACTAAATTAAACACGCCCGTCTGTCAAATTCTTCTCTGTCACGCACGTTCCCAGCTCAACGCGACACTTCGTCTACAACTACGCCGAGCAGCATGCCTCACCCGTTATTCAAAGCGCGGCTGCTACTTGCTCCTCTCGCCGACAGATGGTGCTGCACCCAATCAATGATGTGTTCTGACGTCAGAAACAAAAAAGATAGTAGATGCGCGCACTGTACCCTATTACATGAAAAAAAAAGGTCAGCTGATAAGAGTAATTGCAAACTTCCCAACGGAGGTGCAAATTATCAAGAAAATGCTTCCAGGAAGCTTTTGAAGTTTGAACTTCACGCATGATTTTCTTTTCTCTACCCATGTTACTAACACACTAATGAAAACTAGCGAAATGCTTATCTTTTGAATTGCTCATTTAGCTGCTGTAAACAACATTTAAACATTCAAATTTCTTGCCAAGAAGAGAGAGACTTACAGCTTGATAGTAATACACCATATCATTGCATTGAGTTGAATTAAGTCACTTCTGCAACGGGTATCATCGTTGCGGAGGATACTTTAATTTCATAAAAAATATTTTAATTTCTTCAGAATTAATATTGTAATTTATTTTTAATTAATTAAAAATAATGCCATTGTTAATTGCAATGAAATAAATAAATAATTAACAATTAATTAATTACTGATTCAATACAGTCAATTGATTCTGAAATAAGAAGTCTTGAATTCGGATATTCAAGATAGATGTAAACTCCAGAATTTATTGACTGAATTGTTATTAATTCGTAAACAAGCTGGTGAACATCGAAGGACGGGACCTACAGTTTAAGGAAAAGTAATGTAAGTAAAAGTAATGTAAATCCGAGACCACGAGCACAGAAAGTGAGTGTCCCAACCTTTCTCTCTTTCTTAAAAAATAACAGTTAATTTATACGTTTATTTTCCGGTTATAACTATGAAGTCCTTATAACTCATTTAAAATCACATACAAATCTCTATGCCAGGACGGGATTCGAACCCACAACCTTCGAGACACTCGCCTAACGCCTCAGACTAGATAACTACATCGGTCGGCATTCGGCAACTCTCAGTCACCCCGAAGCCTGTTTTTTCTAGGAATTATGCATTTTGATCTTAATGATCATTTTGACGTGCGCGTCTCTGACTTTTGGCAACTTCGAATCACGACGGATAGTGGAGGAAGTAAGGAGGATGCCGGCTGGGCCTAGTTTGAAAGTACCATCCCGGCATTTTTCTGGTGTGACTAGGAGAAAGACTTGGAAAACACTCCATCAGGATGGAAGGCGCTGAAATCGTTCACGATCCCTCTATTTATCATTACACAAAATTTACTATTACAGGTGTGCATAACCGACTAGAGACAAAGTTTTATTTTTAAAATGTTCATTTAAAGTGAACTTATAATTAGTCAAACTCTCAAGTATCGTTATGTAGAGCTCGATGAACGTTCCTGGGCACGATCCCAGTGGCCATAAATCCTGACTGGGTTTTTCCCATGGAATTTCCGCGATCACTCCAGGCAATGCACCTTCCACTTTCCAATATCCTCTCCTCCGTTCTCTATCGACCTGAGCATCAGATGCCTAAAGGCCACAAATAAATTCAAAATTCCTGGTTTCATATAGTTATCAAATTTTTAATGTAATCGTGTAGTCCAGCATCGTTTTAGTTAGAAGGGAATGGTTGGGCGTGATATGTGGTGACCTCTGACGAGTAAATAAAACACTATTAGGAGCCCTGTTCCTGTTCTTGAATTGGTACTGTAGGTTTGAACTTCTTCTTGTTACCCTTGTACCCACTCCATTAACAGTATTAAGAAGGCATTTCATAAATTAAACTATATGTAACAATGTTTGTATAGTTAATGAACGAAATTGACCAGTGTACTTGACATTTAAGGTAAATTATTAATCTCGCTCTCTTTTTCATAATGAGTATTTGTTATACATTTTTTTAAAAAAATCATCAGATAGTCAAGGCTTGGGTTAACGTTATATGAATAGAAAGAAATTGATTACTTTACAACATCGAACTTGTAACATTAACCTCAAAAAATAATATTATATATAAAAAATACCAAGTTCTGTTGTTTTTTTTTAAATTGACTTTAAGGTTATGATAAGCAAAGGAAGAAATAATAAAACATTCTAAAAAATTAAAAACAAATTTTGTTAGTTCTTAAAAAATTCCAGATTATATAGCCTGTTTGACAAGTAGGTTCATCAATTATCATCCGAATTGAAAGTGGAAGACTTTTATAAGTTTTTAGAAGAGCTTTTATCAATTTTTTACGAGAAAGATCATATTTGGAACATTGAAATAGAATATGATTAATGTCTTCAATGTAAGTATTAGATTCACAATTACAGAAAGGTGAATCAGAAATATTAATTTTATGAAGATTAGTGTTTGTGGTTACATGTTGCGATCTCAATTTATTGAAGATTAGTGAGGATTAAGATAGTAAACACGACGGAAGTCGTCGTCACCTACGACGTCATACTGACAGACTCTGACGCTACCCACTGTAAATACAACGACAAAACCGAAATTTCCTAGCTCGGCTTCTTGGCCGAATGGTCAAAACGTTCGCTTCTTGAGTGAAAGGTCACGGGTACAAACCACTCTTGGGTTTACACTTTTTCTTTTTTTTTCGAAATATATTTTCATATGCTCGTATTTATTATTAATAATTGCTTTTTTTGCATTTTTCGTACATTGTCTTAAATTAGTGACCATGGGAAAGTGGAGGTTAGGTAAGGTTATGTATCTTTACATTTTCCTCTCTTTAATTCCTAGCGCGAGACGCCCTTCGACTTACGCCGTATTTACTATTTTAATCGCCATGTATTGAAGATAGTTATAACTTATCTAGGAGTTTTCCAGCTAGTGAACCAAGGTTCCCTGAGTTCCAGGTTAATAAATGGTTTGATTAATTGTTGGTTCATTGATAGAGTTGAATATATCCAATCTAGCCAATGCATTCTAATTGCTAATCTGATTGGACACATTAAATCTGTCCATGGAAAACGAATGTTATGTATTTCCTGAAGGTTTGTAGGAGATTTAGCTAGTTCATCAGTGATGTTATTGGAACGGGAATAGCTATGAGATTTGATCCATGTCAAATGAATTGTACATTTTTGTTGACTTAGATACTGATAAGTGATAAGTATACAATGTATATATGACAAAAGGATTGGCCTTAAATAGCTTGAAATCTGGAGCACTTAACGCTTTAATTGCTGCCTGAGAATCGGATAAGATGATTTTATTAAAAATATATTTTAATGTTAAATGTATGCCAATTATCTCTGCGATAAATATCGAAGTTTCATTAGTTAATCTTAATTTGCTGTTGCTTATAATTATTAGAGGGATCATAAATGGCAGCCGCTGTTGCATCAATTGATTTTGATCCATCTGTAAAAATATAATGATAGTTTGACCATCTATTGTAGTAATCTTGAATACTACTATAATTTGGAATAGAGGAATCTATCTCCGAAAGGTATTCGTGAAATTAAGCGTAAAAATGGGATTGCTACGCGTCAATAACAACAGGTCAAGTTCATTTAATAAATCAGAGTATGTTTTATACCAAATGTTGATCCTACGATTCTGTCTGTTTCTATACAACTGTCTATGTTGGTTATAAAATTCAACTAAATTTAATATATAATTGTGTGATATGTTGCCAATGACAGAAGCGTCTTTTAATATGGATTTGGCTGATATTAGTTCCTTTCTAAATCGAAGTGGTAATTCACCAGATTCGGAATATACGAATAGATTAGGAGTGCTTTGCATTAGCCCTAAGCTGCGTCGTAAAAATGTTTCTTTGAACAGTTTCTAATTGAGTAATTAGCTTGTTCGTCATGTTGTTACAGGCAATAAAAGAAAAATGGAACCTACTTCGTACATAAGCTTTGTATAAAAGTAATCATGTAGCAGGTGGTGCCCCCCATTTAGTTGCGGCAATCACTTTAAATAGATTGAAGCATTTTTCTGCCTTTGAAATAACGTATTGAATGTGAATGTTCCAGTTTAGTTTAGATTGAAACCATATTCCTAAATATTTTACTCTGTCAGAAATCTCTATATCTCTAAGTCTATTATGATTTAAGTTAAATGGAATGTTATTTTTAGTGAAAATAAGTATTTTGGATTTTTCGATTGATAATTTTAAGTGTATAGATTCCAAATGACGTTTTATTGCCTGTCTTTCTTTTTCAAGCATACGAAATTCTAACACAGAATGCTCAAGAGGGTGATAAATTAAAGCTATATCATCCGTATAAATAAGTACGGTATCTTAGATCTATCGGATTCTAATTTTGCTAAGTCGGCTAAATATATAGCAAAAAGAAACGCACTCAAACTACTTCCTTGGGGTATACCTTGGTTGATCTCATATTCCTTGCTAAAAGTGTTATTAAATAAGAATCTGATGTTTCGGGATTTTAAAAATTTCCAGATTAAAATTAAAAAATGTAGGGAACCTTCATCTGTTGTAATAACGTAATCGCATGTTTAACATTAGTAGGGATAAGCTGATTCCACATCCAGGAAAGCCGCATAAACAGATTTACGTCGCAAAAAAGCATCCTGTACCGCTAAGGATACTGCTTTCACACCATTTTGTGCTGAGTGATTTTTTTCTAAAACCAATATTTTCCGGTAAATAATAGGAAGCTTCAATATACCATTCTAAACGTTCAAGAATTATACGTTCTAACAGCTTGGCTAAACAAGGTAACAAAGTAATAGGTCTATAATATGTTGCTAATAGCGGATTTTTTCCCGCCTTTAAAAGCGGAATAATTATGTGGTTAGACCAACTTTCTGGTAAATTACCTTTTTGAATCATATTATTAAATATAGTAGTTAAGAGTGTAATACCGATTGAGGGTAAATGTTGAAGAATTCCGTAAGAGATGTGATCAATTCCTGGTAAAGAATTTTTTTGTAGTAGCTATGAGGGTTTGGAGTTCAAATTCCGAAATAGGAGTTTTGAATGGTAGAGCTTGTTTAGTGAAAGAGTTAAAAGAAATATCTTCTTTTTTTTTCTGGTGGAGGCCTGGTAGTCGACCCGTCTATCAATGCTTACTTTTATCTAAACCAATTCTTTATAACAACTCATTTTGCAAAAAAAAAAAAAAAAAAAAGATACAAGAGCCTAGCTATGGAGGCCGTTGGCTCTGTGGGCCGATTGCAAAGACGGAATTTAGACGTAGTCTAAGTTAGGCTTGGACTTAAACATCAATTTAAATGCATTAATTTAGCCTTAAACCATGGTTTAGCATACGTCTGCGTCTTTGCTCTCGGGGGTGTGAGTCAGGTGTACAAGAGTTAACAGATCTTGTAAAATTTTCTTCATGATGTAAGTAATTTCGATATGCGAATAATTGAATTACAATAACATCACCAATAGGAGAAAAATGCTTGAAATTCTAACCATTCCGGAACATCAAAATCACAATTTATTTATTAAGCTTCAAATACAGCTAGAATTGCTCTTTTACACGGAATCTAAATCACATTACTACAAA
>JAGDQP010020096.1:0-26636 GCA_022664845.1 Lepisma saccharinum | reverse complement strand
AATATTTTTGTTTTACTTAAATTCGTTTCAAAGTCTGTATATAAACGGTATTGAACAGAAGGAAAACAATGCTCGAGAAAAAAGAAAAGAGCAAAAACTTATTTTTCAAATAAAATGAAAAACAGATTTGCTTTTCGAAAAATAGAAAAAGAAACGAACCGCCAGGATTTTGTCCCTATCATTACAATAGGAATGACAGTACATACAGCTTGTAATGTCCTGTTGTGATACAAAGTTGATTTAAGAAACGAAAAAAAAAAATAGCTTCAATGACATTTGAGTGTTTACTTCCTTTCTTTTAGTGACCATTTTCCCACCGTTGTTTTACTGTCATCTGCTTCTCTTTGTCAATCATCTTTATTACAACAAAAGTCTTTCTTGTTTCCGTAACGTAAGAACAAATTTGGAAAATTTAATGCCAGGAAGGAGGAAGATCAGAAAGAAGAAAACAAAGCATCAGAACCATGGAAATCAGAAGACACGTGTATAATATACTGTACGTACATATGTGTGTGTATGGGGAAGGGAGTTGCGTATGCCCCCGCCCCTCTTGTTTCCCATCACTTGTGTATTTCTTTCTTCTCTGTTTTTTTTTGTGTATGTTTTGTTTTGTGAGTACGTTTGCACCAGTTGAGTGAATCTGTTACAGTTTCCGATGGCACATGCAGTGACGGCAGTGAGTGAATGTAGATGAATCGCTCGTCACAGCCTACTTGTAAGAGACAATGCAATCGAAAATGATGGACGCCTTGGGTTTAGAAACACGAGAAAGAAAGTGGCAGCTATCAACAGAGAAAGTCATCACTAAAACAAAAACAACAATACAAAAAGACAAACAACAATACATCTACAGTGTGTTTATTTGATGATAGCATCTATTATTCTACCATAATGAGGATGAGAATGCCTTACTTCTTCGGGGTCGTTTCAGAAGACATTTTCAGTGGACCAATAACATTTGCATACAAATAAAAAAGCGTATATCTTGAAACAAATCGATTTCGTAACATTTACAAGCAACGAAATCATGCTAATTACTTTTAAACAAATGAGAAGGACGAAACACGTCGTATGTATAGGGTTTGGTCGTGTTGCTCTGAGAGATTCATTAGAAGAACTCCAGCCTGGCGGTCGCAAAGCCAGGATTCAATTCAACGTTAGGATAACTTCCAAATGACCAGTGCATCACGTGAAAATACAGTTTCAGTATTTTTACCCGCCCTTTTCATTTTATCTGAATGATTCATGGTATGCCTGAGGCAAAGAGACCGTTGGGAAGTCCTAGGCGTCATTGGGAGGACAATATTATAAGAAATATCTTCGAGAAGTAGTTGTTCGTGATGAAAGCTCGTTTGATCTTACCCAGGATAGAATCGTATGGCGAATGTTTGTTACTGCGGCGATGTACTTGCGAATTCCGTGAGCCATAGAGTTAATTCACCTTTGAGTGCAGCTTCTTGTACACTTATAATCCATGGCAAATCTCCGAACGGAGCAAAAACTGTACGATCTGGTTACACTGAGCATTGCAAGCATAATACGCCGGACGTTTATCCAGGAACGAACAGACGGTGTTAAATTTTCTCTGAAAAAGCTGTCCAACACAAATATTCAGGGGTGACATGGATAGTATACGTGGGTATATAGCGTGTACCCACTCAAGATTTTAAACAATAGCATATATCTACATAATATACACTGTAAAAAAAAAAAATCCGAAATATGGCTGAAATTTCAAGTAATTTGAGTACTAAAAGAGCAAATATCATCTACGTGTATTCCTCAGAAATACTGTGAGGAAAAAATATAAGCCTGAAGCGAGATTAGAACACTAGGTCGTCCAGTTAGAAGTCTAGCGTTATACCAACAGAAGCGTTCTTCTAATTACAAGAAAATAGTAAGCAGTAGAAGGAATGCGTTGCCCGAATCCCGAAAACGTATTACTTCTACGAGTTACGCCAGGTTTTTAATTATTTTTTCTATCAATTAGGGATCGGAATACCTATTCATTGAGAATAGAACCCATTTCTACGAAAGTAAGCAATTAAGATACAGTCAGCAAAAGGCTTGATTAACATTGCATGTAATGGTTACGATAAGAAACCATTTTCTCTTTCTGCGCATGTGCACAAATCACACCGGAACTGAAAAACTGATACCTTCCAATGACGTAAAAGAAACTACTCAGTAAATACTGACGGAAGCATTAGCAGATAGGAACTTTTCCAAATGTTTAACAGTGTAGCGTTTTCTCAGAAAAAATACACCGGTCCGACGTTCTATAAGACAGCTCGTACCCAAGACTAATTATTGCATCGCACCCTTTCAAATGGTCGTCGGTTTGAGTATTCGTATCCCTGTCCTTAATCATTGGTTTCTTTTTTAGTGGATTCCCATGTGTAACGCTATCTAAAGATTCAGTGAAAGGAGGTAGAGAGAGAGAGAATTTGATTTCAGTGACTTCGCGATGTGGCCTAAGGATTTCTCAGTCAGAGCCAAAGCTGCCTAAAGGCTATAATAGATTCAAATTCTGCTTCTAAACATTCATTAATGCGAGCGTGTTAATGAAAATAGGTAGACAGAAACTGATTTCAGATTTTAAAATTTATTTGGTCTTTTTTTTTAATATAGTGACTAATACTTTCAGTATCTTTTTTTTCCCTTGTTTTTTTCTTTAATTTAAAGAGTTTACTAAATGCATTTTCGTACGTTGTGATCGGGTTCAACCTAAGTTATAGTAAGCTTCTTTATACTTGTTAAATTTTTAGAACATTAAATCTTTAGAAATAAAAAGAACACGAAAACTGAACAATGGAAAAAAGAAGAGAGAGATGGGGAAAAGAACAAGGAGAGAGAAAGAAAGTAAGAGTGAAAGGAACAAGGAGAGAGAAAGAAAGATGAAAAGAAAGCAAGATAGAAAGAAAGAAAGATAAAAACAAAGCAAGAGAGGAAGAAAGGGGTAGAAAGAGAAAGGAACAAGTAGAGAGAAAGATAAAACGAAAACAAGAGAGAGAGGAAACAAGGAGAGAGAAATAAAAATAAAGCAAGAGAGAAAGGAATAGAAAGAGAGAGAGAAAAAGTAACTAGGAGAGAGAAAGAACGATAAAACGAAAGCAAGAGAGAAAGGAACAAGGGGAAAGACAAAACGAAAACAAGAGAGAAAGGAACAAGGAGAGAGAAATAAAAATAAAGCAAGAGAGAAAGGAATAGAAACAGAGAGAAAGAGTAACAAGGAGAGAGAAATATAGAACCAATGCAAGAGAGAAAGAAAGCTAGAAAGAAAGCAAGAGAGAAAGGAAGAACGAGCTAGAAAGAAAAAGAAAGCAAGAAAGGGGTAGAAAGAGAGAGAGAAATAAAAAATAATGCAAGAGAGAAATAGAAAGAAGGAAAGAAAAAAAATGCAAGACAGAAATAGAAAGAAAGAGAGATAGATAGAAAGAAGTGAGAGAAAGGAGAAATGTAAAGGAAGAAAGAGGGAGAAAGGAAGAAAGTAGGAGAAAGGGAAAATAAAGAGAGAAAGAAAAGGAGAAATACAGAGAGAGAAAGCAGGAAACGGAAAAGAGGGAGAGAAAATGAAGAAACAGAGAACAGAAGAAAGTGAGAGAAATAAAGTGGAGAGAGAAAGGAAGGAAGGAAGAAAGGAGAAAGAAAGAAAGAAACAGGAAGAAGGATTGTAGAGAAAAAGAGAATGAAAGAAAGAGAAAAGAACGAAAGGAATAAAGAAAGAGAAAGGAGAAATAAATAAAGAAACGAAATAACAATTGTAACATGGTTCAAGAGACTTTGAAACAGATGAAATGAAGTCAATCAACCAACTACAAGTGTCGTTAGCATCCGAAGTTTGTTCGTCGGAACAAAAAGATAAATAATCTTTCTTTAAAATAATAATCAGTTCTAATTTGTGATGTTTTATGATATCTATTGTTTTCCTTAAATAAAGAAAGGAAAACAATCGAAAAACCGGAAAATCCATGTTGTGCATGTGAATCATCAAGGCAAGCAACCTTTCTTCATTTCATGTTATTTTTCTCTATCGTGATTGTGAGCTATCATTCCTTTGTTTTGTTTTACTACGACACTTTGTCGTCATATCCTACTAATTACCTGTATATCTTATCTCTCAGCAAGATTAGAGACAATATGCCGACGATAATCCATAGATAATGAATATTAGTGTTTTTTTCTGGTCACAGATAGAATTAAATAGGGCAATGAACGATTCATTTTTATCTTCTTTTAAAACGAGAATTGTTTAGGGTGGAGGGAGAGGGGGCGAGCAGTGTGCATTGTACAAGGACAATATCCTTGCCTAATCAGTGTGTTTGTGCTAGGTCAGAATTCCATTGTCGTGGCCTTCAAGCAAAAGGAGGTTTATTTTCGGAACGATCTCTGACGACAGCATGCAGGCTATAACAGCTGCATGCAAGCAAGTCGTTGCGGAACAGGTGAACGAAGAGTGCTTCGCTTATGCACACAAGTGCAAGTTCAAGCAAGAGAAATCGTTAAATAATAATAATAATAATAATATATGCTTGCTAGCTTCATGATCATTTAATGATTTTTTTCCAAAATCTGTAGGTCCTTCAAGGGAACTTAAGCATCTCCTCTCACTCCCTATCTAAACAATGCCCTGACCAGTTTTTTTTTTATTTCCGCTTCTTTAATAGTCTCAGCTATTGTTCGTCCCTCATCTACACTATCATCAACCGTTCCTTATTACATATCTTCCTCTCTGTCCCATTTATCTTTTCCGTCCTTCTCCATGTCCTCGTTTCGACCCCATGCAAGACTAAACTTCACACAGATAAAACACGTAAATGTGCTCTGTAGTATCGTCAAGGTTTGAACATAAACATTTATTCATAAATAATGTCTCTACGAGAGAGAGAGAGATGCTAATGATTTATGTGTAATTGAAAGAAACCAAACGTATATTACAGTGCAACTATAGTATTAAGAAACTCCTTGGATATATCACCCAAACATGCTGTTATAGTTCCGTATTTTTAACAAAATAAAACTTATATCATTGAAGTCGATCGCTGTGGTCATATAGTCTCAGGCATCAGGCCAGCAGCGTCTGTAAGGCTCTGAGTTTGAATCACGGCTGCGGCATGGATATTTCTGGATTTTAGAAACTTTACAGTCAGAGCCAGTTAAAGAAGGGAGGGGGGGTGCTAAAAGAGATGCAGGCCTATTTGTTTATAGGTCCTTCCACAGCTAAATCCGTTACCCTTACGACCAGAGCATAAGTATCAGGGACCCTAACAGAGTCCATAGTCCAGGACCCCCCAAATAGCTTAACTTAGCAGCACTGTTAACAGTTAATAAATTCCAGATGGGCCGAAGTCATTAGTTATAGTAAAATGGACCAAAAATACACTTTCCCAAAGTTTTTAATGTTATTATTATTATTACCATTAATGGAAATTATTACCATTATTATTATTATTATACCTGGTTTAATTTACCATTTTCCAACTTACGAGGAACATCAGTTTTTACTCTACCATTTCCGTACAGAACAACACATCCCGTTATCTATGAACACCCAATAAAATGACTAAATAGTATGTCTGGACTTTGATTCTTATTTATGATACAGGACCGGCTAACTACATAGTTGTTGTTCCAGTAGAAACACAATTTTCAGGGGAAGGGGGGGGGGGATGTTGTATCGTTATTTATTTCAAGTCTTCAGCTGCTACATTAGCAGTCATTGAAAGTGCCACAAGCAGAAGGACATTTCCAGTGGCACTTAAACTTAATAGAACACAAAGATTGATAACGTTTTAGCGATAAAGCAATCAAGAACGTCCCAAAATAGTACGTTGTGAAATCGGCAATGGTGTTGTCGACTCCCGACACACTGTTTCTGGTGATAGGAAGATTCACAACATACTGATCACGATTTCGGGACCTCTTGTATACACCTGGTTTGGTTTAATTTACCACCTATATGTTATTAAGGTCACATCTATGTGCCTCTGTTGACCAAGTTGCCACAGCAACGAGTATGTCTTTCAGAAAGGAGCAATTTCGATGCCCTTCGTGTAGCAATTGTCGACTTTTTTTTTCCAAACTCGAAAGGAATAGCAGTTAATTAAGTAACGAATATATTTTCACTTTCATTAGAAACGTTCATTATATATCATTAATGCTTTACGTCACAATTATACCGACATGATCCTTTCTTTTTGTACGTGCTAATTCAGGAATGAATGGAGAAAAATTAACATCTTGAAGGATATGCCGCACTCGGGAGAACACTAATAAGGATAATAACCCATTAAGCTGCGGCAAATAGCTCAAGTAGGGATGTAACTAGATCTGAAAATAAATTCTTCCTTCCCCTTTTTTAAGCTTAACTACCTCTTTGTCTATCTTAAGGTATGAACTCTCCCCTTGGGATGTCAAATTGATAGACTACGTGGGATGACACTCGTACTTTCAGCAATATGACAGGCACACACATCATCATAGTGCTGGAAGCATCTGCGTGTGTGTGTGTATATATGTGTGTGTGGCGGAGAGTGCGTCGCTTCTGTGGATTGATATCTCGTAATCCATTCTGTAAATGGAGAACCGCTTTCCAGATGAACGTGTAAAACCTGATGAGTTAAGTGCTTTGTGCTGTACACAACAGCCGACGACGAATACAGTTGGTCTTGACAGCTAAACGAGCAGCCATACTTATTGTTTAATATATATTTTTTTTCACTTAGGCTCCTTCTTTGTGAAATGTAACTCTCCACTTCTGAAAAGAGAAACAAGTGTTTGTCTTCATCAAGAGCATGGTTGTCCTGGCCATGCTGTTGTTTTCAAATTTCTTTATTGCATTGAACATCTGTACTATTGCGTTAGTGTAGCTCTGTATTAATCCTAATATGTTAAAAAAAAAACTGTCAATATACGTACATAAATAAAAATGTTATCTGTAATTCTTTGTTTATAATGATTGTAACTAATAACTAGAAAGAGCTTCTCATGTGATGCTAAGCACCAATATTTTTTTTTACTCTATATACCAGAACTGAAACGGGTCACCGGGTGTATGATTCGGACCCGACCTGACCCGATTTCGACCCATACTACAAAATCAGTTTTTAATTCTTTCCTCATACATACACACTATTGCATTTTAACTGTTTCTTTCAGGAGCAACCGGGGCAGGTTACCTTCAAAGCACATGTCACTTTTTTCCTGCTCTACTATGTACTAAGGTCACACATTAAAGTCTATTACTGTTCTTAGTAATTGTTCTCAAGTGTAACAAGTACATGCCAAGTATTTCCTAGACTCAGACATCTATTATAGTAAGGTTAAATTGTTATTCATATGCCGATCTTTTAATATCAATTGTATACGAGTGTTCCGGAATACACCGAGGAAAACACATACCATTGAAGTCTCCTTAAATAAATAAATTTCCTACATAAATAATTGGTAAATCGAGGATTAACGGCCGGATGGATGTAATATTATACTGTGTAAACTGTAAAATATTCGGATAATAGCGTTCCATACATAATGGTGACTTCATAAGAAGCACGCGTCATAATGCAAGTCCTGTTTTGTGCATTTGGATACGAATTCTATGAAACCAACTGGAGAAAACAGATGAAAGGGAGTTTAATATTCTTGTGCACTGTGTACAGTGTCAATTTATTGACAAAAAGAAAAGACAAATGTTACGTAAAGAACTGCTGCAGTTCCTTAGTCAAATACAATCCATGGATAAACTGTTATAATGAGTGCTAGGTCGATACGACATTATTTATCGATGTATGACGTCATTTGTAACGATACCGCACGTGCTTCTAGCTCCCACTTTGCTCTTTTTTTTTACGTTTCTTTAAACAAACCTCTTTTTTTTTATGTGCATAATCATCTCCCAAAGTTGTTCTCATAATTTGGAATCACCCTGTACTTGCAATAAGCTCGCTCATATCCTAATGCATAGTCAACCCAGCAAAGTCTACTGTTCGGCGGGTTGTCTAACAGTGTGCTCATTAGAAGAGCTGCAAAGAAGGATTTTTACTATTTCCAACGAAATGCCGTAAAGAATCACATTTCGATTGTCAGTACTTATCCCACATTCTAAAACAAAGTACTTGTAGAATAACAAACACCAAGATATTACAGAGAAACCTAAAGAGAGAAAGCATGAAGGAAATATGAAAGAATGAGAAGAAAAAACAGAGAAACAAAGAAAGAGTGAACAATTAAAGGAAAAGAGAGAAAATAAATAAAGGGAAAGAAAATAAGAGAAGAAATGGGGAAAAGTAAGATAAAATGTAAAGAGAGAAGAGGAAAGAAATAAAAAACAGAAGAAAAGGATTATAATTAAGAGAAAGGAAAACGATTAAAAGGAAAGGTAAGAACGAAAAGAGAAAATGGAAGAAAAAAGAGGAATAGAAAAATAAAGTGAAAAAGAAGGAAAGAAGACGAAAGAGAAAGAAAAAGAAAGAAAAGAAAAGGAATAGAGAAAAGGGAGAAAGAAACAAAGACAAAAGCATGCAAGAAATAGAAAAAAGAAAAAGGAATAGGGGAATAAAGAAAGAAGAAATGAAAAGCAAAGAAAGATAGAAAATAAAAACAAGAGAGAGAAGAAAAGAAACTAGGAGGAAGGGAGAAAGACAGTAAGAGAAAGAGGAAAATAAATAAAATGAGAGAAGATACAAGGAGAAGAGAGAATGAAAGGAATAGCAGTAAAATAAACGAAAAGGAGAAATGAAAGAAAGAAGATAATATAAAGAGAGGCGAAAAAAGGCGGCAGAAAGAAAGAAAGATAGAATATGGAAGAGAGAAAAAAGGGAAGTGCGAGAGAAAGAAATGAAACTATAAGGAGAAGAGAGAAAGAAAGAAAATGTAAAAGGAAGGAAGAAAGGGAATGAATGACGTAAATTTACCCACAATAAAATGTCACTGTAGGTTATGATAATAAAAATTTTGAACGAGAGTTCTGTATAGTGTATACTAGATACAAATATTTTCTCTTTTTTTTTTCCTTGCACCTCCATCCCGACCCGACTTCGGCCGTTTGAAGGACATTCGAGAAGGTGAGAAGGATGTGCTGTATATAAATGCTGCATTGCAGACTCATCTGGGAAGCCTGACGCACGTGTTTTGGGGGAGTACTTTTTCAGCATTGTATCAGTAGTGTTAGCTTTAGTCACAGTCGAAGTGATTTATACAGGATATCGACAGAACACGAGTAATGACGTAGTTAAACACAAAATGAGTTCGCTTTTTCCAATACTATAACGAATATTCTTTAGTCTTTACACCATACTATGAGACACACCAGGGAACAAATCCAGTATACGGTATACCAAGCTAATCTGAACCAACTGAAGCTATTTATTCTGAGCAAAATCAAACAAATTTAAGTTAACGAATCATAAGGAAGAAAAGAATTGAAATATAACACAAAAATGTACCTAAAAGGTGGGGTGGGGTGGGGAATCATGCATAAACTTGGACAGAAACCGAAACATTACGATAGACCCTAATGGGTGAAACTTGCGATCGACTCCCCACCACCAAAGTAATTCCTGACTGCGCTGCTGAACGTATGACTCTGTTGATATGTTTCCACTCAATTTGTCATGTGTGACAATTTGAAGTCTCTCACAAATACATATTTGTTATTTGGTTATATTTGTGCTTATTTATTTAAGATTTCATTAAGCATTTCCTTTCTTTCCACAGGTTTATCATTTTCGAGGTCGTGGAACGATCAATTGTCTCCAAGCAGTAGTGATGCTTGTTCGTGGCAGAGCGGGAAATCTGGAGGCCGGAGCTCCACTCCGTCACCACCCCTCAGCGAGGGCTCCTCGGCGCCTTCGGGATTCTGGTCCCAAATCACCGACGAAGGCATCGTCATCGACGATTTTGAGGATCTTCCTAAAAAGAAAAAGGTAAGAAAAACTGAAAATATCGTATCGAAGTAATATCGTAAACTTGTGCCTGTATTTTTACCGTTGGGGTGCCCATCCCTGTAGTTCAGGCGGTAACGTCGCGGACTTCGAATTGACAATGCGTAGGCACAAGGTTTATCTAAGTTTCACCAGGTGAATTCCGGAATTGCACCTTAAGTAAAACACCGGCCGCTACTTTCCACATCTCCCATATCTTATCTTAGCCTGAGAGCTAGAAGTGTCTACAGACCATACATGAATTCGAATTCCTACACTTGGTGAAACTAAGGGAGAAGAGCTTAATCAGGACGACCTGTTGCGAGGCTTGAATTCGGATCCACCTGATTAGCGAGGGGATGCACTCTTCAGCTATGCCACCACGCCAGAGTTGTAGTAGCATCAGATGAATGAGGAACGATTATCCCCTTTTTAGTTTTTATTTATGAACTGAAGAGGCAGCTATGGTTCAAATCCGTGAGTTGTCTTGAAGGATGACATTCTTCGGGAACTACTCTTTCGAGAAAAGATGCGGAAGGTAGTACGAGGACCTTACCTGAGGCACCTCGAGGAAACTTTTGGAGAACTTTAGTCAGTATATGGCGGGCACTGGACAGCAGGTAACCCATGTGAGTGCCAATTCAAAAATCGCGGTGTTAAGGACGGGATCAGGGGCTGAGTTAAATGCTCCTCTTCTGAGTTACGTTTCATAATCGTTTATAAGACGACGTGTTACCATCAGAGGAAAATAATATACTTAATAAAGTATATGTTAGAGGTGTTGAAAGTATGAATGATTTCTTCCTTCCTTTGAAAGCAAATAATTGTTGAACAATAACGTTTTTCCAATTATAATGTCAGGCAGTAAATGACTTTTTCAGATAACAGTGTCTCTCAGTATTATCATCACAATTCTATACAGTATCAGATAGCAAATAGAACATTCATACAACAATCACATGAACTGATAAATTCATTTGATCATAAAACAGATAAGATCACAGCAGGATCTGTATATAGTGTACATGTGCGCGCATGCGTGTTCGTTAGTTTTTGCACGTATGTGTGTGTGATACGAACAGTACATAGATCAATCAGCAATTGACAGGGCATTGTGATATCTAATAGGTCATTAACACTTACTATACTGTAATTAATTATATCTTATATTAACTATTGTAGTATATTAATCTGATACGCGTGTTTAAATAACCCGCGCGTACCCTACGCTTCAGTACGTTTTTTGGGGGGGAGGTGGTGGTGGAGTGACTTTTGGTGTATTTACTACGTTGACATTGGCGGTACAATTGAGTGGAATTTCTGTCGTTTCCTCATTACCTGGGAGATCATTCGGTAATGTCGTGGTTTGTCTTGGGTACGCCCTCTGTCACTGGTATAAAGGGGACGTAACAAAGTTACATTGTTTAAATGATTGTTTGAACCCATTAACCCTGAAGTTCAAAGGTCACCCAGGTTGTTGCATCGAAACTAAAATTGAAAGTAGCCAAGTAATTGAATAAGGCTTATTACGAATGTGATACATTTCTTTCTGACAACTACCGTTGATGTTCTACGTAGACAGAATGTTATCACAAAAATAAATGTGTCTTTTTAAGGGGCGCTAACAAAATGAAGTGTCTATATCTCCTGACGCATTACGGAAATCAATGTTCGTGGCAGTTCCAAAGAAATGCATTTTCTTTGATTGATGCATACGATTATGTTTTAGTTCAACTGAATATAACTTGCAGACATCTATTATTAGACCAGCGTCCCCTGTGGGTGAGTGGTGGTTTTCGCTGTCTTGTAATCAAGGGATCCCGGGTTTAATTCCCGGTGGAGACGCAAGTGGTTCGCAGTCCACGTTAAACTGTAGGTCCCGTCCTTAGGATGTCATCTTCCTCCAATGGAAGGCAATGGCAAATCACCATCGGTTTACCTTGCCAATGGACCTTCGGTTCAGGACTTTCCTTCTGGTAGAACACCCATCATCATTCTTAGAACAACAATTTTTTCTTCTTATTTTACACTACTTGAACAATGAGAACTCCATACCATGAAGAATTGTTTTGTAATCCGTTATAATAGGATTTAAACATAGTGTTTGAGTAAACGAAAACAAGTAGCCTCATTTTAACACTTTACAAACAGCATTAAAACACATTTTGTAATTGACACCAATTAATACGGTGTAGATGGTTTCACATCGCAAATAAAGTTTTTAACAGTTTGTCAATGTACCAAAAGGTTTAACACTCTATACATGAAAGGTTAACAGTCTATTTCGCAAATGAATCTAAGGTTGAACACTTAGCAAATAAAAAAGAGGGGGGGGGGGGGTATATTTATATATTTAACGCTTTACAAATAAGAAAAGTTTAACACTTCGCGAATGAAATAAATGTTTAACATTTGATAGGGAATAGAAGCTAGTTGCTTCTACAGTTCCGATAACGTAAACATTTTATGAAAAGTAAATAAAGAGACATTCAAATTTTCAATGTGAATGGCGTAGTAATAGAATTATATAATGGATGTGCAGAAATCCACATCGATGCATGTATTATTTATATTATTTTTGTGTGTTTGTGTTCGTATGTTTTCTTTCCTGATCACCGGTGGTTGGTGTGGCTTTAACATCTTGCGAATGCATTTTGTACAACAACAAGGTATGAAACGTAATTTTATGAAAAGAAAAAAAAAGCGGAAATTTTTACATTTCCATCGATAACGTTTACGTCTAATACGTCTCAGGTGCGAAAGGGAAAATGATGGGGGAAAGAGATTTTCCTTCCTGTGCTCACGACCTGTAGAATATAGCTCTTGTAAGTCTTGGAACCGTTCGCTTTATACTTGGAACTGGCTTCTACCGAGAGAGCGCATGAGCGGACCGAACGAATCAATAAAATGGTGAAAGGCTACCACGAGGTTTTGTTGTCGTTTTCTGTTGCTAAGGGAAGTTTTCGGGGAAAGGTTTTTCAACAAGAATTTCTAAAATTGTATTGTTGTTTTTTTATATATATACTTTCCTTGTTGTGTCAATAAAAAGGTATGAAATTCTGGGAAATATTCAAGCACCGGTGATGATATAAATTCGTGCCAAAAAAAATATATATTTCAAACCTTTGTTTAAGGAGTTGATACCATTCCGAATTTGCTATTGATCTGAAAAGGAAAAATAAAACAAAATAGGCATCCCCCAAATTTACGTCGTAGAAACTGCTGCGTAGTAGTAGATGTGTTCTTTTTTTTCTCTATTAGAGCTCATTGCTATGTAAATCTCTCAAAGTACAAAACAAGGTCATTGGCCTCTTTTCGCGAGCCTTCTGTACAACCACGTACTGTAGTAGAGGGGTGAAAGAACTAGGTTTACGTTTCAGATTTTGTGATATACGTTTCTGAGTAAAGCATAAAGTGAATACATTATCACTTTATGACGTCATGAAACGTCATTCATTATTGATATTGAGAACGTAAGGTGATTAATCAGCATCAGTCATTTGAAAAGAATTTTCTTTTAAAGTGTCTTTTAAAAAAACAACAACAGAAGAATGATTTCTTCAGAATAATGTAAATACTGCAGGAAGTTGTACTTCTTTCTTGCTTTGTGATCTACGATTAATCCTACATTAACTCAAGTAATTGCTGGTGAAATATTAAATATACACTGCAACGTCAGATGATTTGGAACACTCAGTTTACTAAGCTATAGGACCTCCATTTGTCTTTATTACCGCCACTATCCGCCTTAGCATGGATTCCACAAGATGTCGGCTGTGTTTTTGAGGAATTTCAATCTGTGTGTGCTGTTCGATACTGTATATATTCTGTTGGATAGTAGTCCGTTCTAAGCTTCACGAATATTGAGCTCCATATCGATGCTGCACTTGATTAAGGTCCGGAGGCCGTGGGGGCCAATCCTAAGTTACAAGGTCTGTAGGATGTTTTTCCAGACACTGCTTGGCTTGGCCACTAGCGATCGCTGTGAAGTTTCTGTTCGAAGCACTGATCACTATCAGGATGAACTATGGACATGAACGAGCCAGATAATGTCTACCAATGCCTCATAAAGTCTGCAAACGCATCAGTGGTCCCAGAAAATGTCAACTGAAGACCTCCTATAATATCAATTACCCTACCACCTGCCTGTACTGGAATCACATGCCATGGTACTAAATTCCTTGTGAGTTGACACCAAATTTTCACATCTCTGTCCTTCTGTTTCGAACGTTTGTAGCACGATTCATCAGACCAAGTAACTTCACGTCAGCCTTGGATTTTCCAGTCATGATTTTCCTACCCCCTCATGAGTGATCTAGTTCTATTGACCGGTATTAGTAGGAACACCTGGCTAATTCTTAGGTAGCCAAATCCACAACAATGCAGGGAGTGTTGGCCGTTTCGCTTGCCAATAGGTTTCTCGGCACCACCATTGAGTTCGGTGGTCAACTTTTGCAACCGTTTTTTGGTTCCGCAGTCCGCACAGACTTGGCTAGGCAAGGAGGAAGGATTACATACTATCTTACAAAATCTGTTGGCGGGCATACAGGTGATCTTCCTGGTATGCATGGAGTCTCTGTACACTCTTGGCACAGCTCTACTCATAAATTCAAGTGTGTTTGCAACTTGGGAGGGTGAATAATCTATAGCTTACCCCATAATTTCCCGGTGCAACGGAGAGAAACCTGAGAAAGCCCCAATCAGGATGTGCTATTGCTGGACGCGAACCCACGACCAATCGAATTGCGCAACCAATGCTCACCAACTGAGCTTCAAAAATGTAATAATAATCCTCACTGAGATTTAAACCCAATATTTTTTAATCTGAGAAATTATTAAATTGCTCTGATAAATCATTAAAATAATAATAATAATAAGTTGGTGTTTACAGTTCCGAAAAAGTCACGCTTCGCCCCTGCATACGTGCATTAAATCTCACTGAATAACAGGGACGTATTGAGGAGTGGGTCCGGGGTTCCGAACCCCGTCTCTCCCAAAAATAAGAGATTTAGGTAGAATTATTTTAACTTCAGGCGTAATTGTACATATTTGATATACATTTCATGACCAGATATACCTTGGACCCGACCCCCGCAAGCCCATGGACTCCTCCCAAAACCCTCCCTCTAAATACGGGCGTGGTGAATAATGTATATAAAGCGGAAATTAGTTCCAAGGACAGTGTAAGAATTAAAATTTTACTTTGAATTTATTTAATTTCTTCATAAATGTTATAATGAATATATATATACTGTACAAGAAAAAATCCGTACAATGCAATGGTAACCATGGAGACATAAACCAGGATCGTTTCACTCTTTGTTATCATAAAAAAAAAGAAAAGACAGAAGAAATATTACCACATTGCATGTGACATGAGGAGGGAAGATCACCAATCATGTATGACAATATTTTTGTAATAAATTTATATTTATGTGTTTCATGTTACCTTATTCTTTGACATTTACAAATTGACTCTCTCTATTTTTTTTAAGTCTTACTTTAAATCGATTTTTGCGTTCCCTCTAGACAGCAACTCGACCTAACGAATGTGCGTAGTTCGATGTGTCATTCTAAACTTTGGACCATTATTCATATGAGAACAATTTCTCGTAAAGGATTCAAGGAAAGTGTGTATTATTGTTTTATTACTGTCTTTGTTCTGTTTATTTCAAAACAACAATAGAGAGAGGGTATTTAAAATTTAAAACTACAATATTTTTAGAATAAATAAACAATCTTAAAAGAAAATAATCTACATCCGGATCAAGTTTAGAATTTCCCACTTCGAGTTTCTAAAATCCAAAGGACGTGTGTTCATATATCGTTAATTTGATGAGTTATAAGAAAAAAAAAAAAACATGCTGTCCGAATTAAATTCAAAGTAATAATCTTCAGTGAAATGTTTATGGGGGTTAGGCCAAAACACCGAAATAATGACGTGCTTGTTTTAAGCTCATTGGTAAGGACAGTTCTATCGGAAGTTCCTAGAAACCTTAAAAGTTCAAACTCTTCGTTAAAGTGAAACAGTTTTGTTTACGTAACACATATGATATAATTGTCTGAAGTAACCCAACGAATGGTTTGTATGACCTTTCTTTCAATGTTGTGTGTTCCCACAGCCAAAGTCGACAGTTGTTGAAATCACTTTCAACCAGCAAGGGGAAGGAAGGTAACGGGAAGTGTATAATGTATCTCTCATGACTTAATAAAACGAAAATCCTGGCCTTCAATTTGACAACAGAGATACCCTTCGTATAGTGTGAACTTTGATTGACCTTGTAAAGCTTGTCGTAAGAGAAAATCAAATCGCGGTATGTGTTTAGACCCGGAAACCATACAGACCATTCAGTTTAATTTATTATTCTATGTTCTCTTAAGTCTTCCTTCTTCCCTAAAACCAAAAATAAAATGAAATATTTTATGTTTGTACTGCATACCCTATTTACTCCCTGTTGAATGTTGAAGTGTTAACATGAATGATTCAGTCTTCGTCTTATTATCGGGTAATAATCACTGACTTCGAATAGATACAACGTAGAGAAGATCTCGTTAAAAATCTGTTCATGTTAATAATTATCATGACCGGAGGTTTTTCTTGTTATTTTACTGTTCAGTCCCAACATACATGTGTCGGGATTGTACCTACACCAGAGACTCAGGTTCTATTCATCTCCATTTCTTTCCACGAAAATTGTGTCCACCGAGAAATGTCATTCCTCAGACATATGTGCTTACAGTTAATGTAAAACAACAAAAGATGGCAGCACTATATTCGTATATGTCTAATGTATTTTTTTTATCGTTGCACGAAATGTCCTTGCTGCTCCTACAAATTCAAGTCTAGAGAGTTCTAACTTTCAGGGACGAAAGTTCATAACCATTTCTAGAGTTCTATCCGTGCCGATTTTTAAAATTTTTTCTTTCTTGTTCATGGTTGAAATCGCTTCATTGTTGTTATGGATCCAAATCTATAACAATGAAGCTCTTTCAACAATGAAAAAGAAATAAAATAAAAAATCGGCATTGATCGAACTTGAATTGGTTAAGAACTTTCTTCCTTGAAAGTTAGAATTCTCTAGGCTTGAATTTGTAGGAGCAACATTGAAATTTCGTGCAACGATAAAAATCCATTATATTCTCTCTCTCTCTCTCTCTCTCTCTCTCTCTTTGTGTGCATTTCGTTGTTCCAAAAATTTCTCCCTAGTTTTATCATATTTCTTTTGTGAAACAACTACTGTATATTCATTTATGTGTTATCGGTACTTCCGAGTGAGATTAGTAAGCATTTAAATCACCAGTCTTTTTTTTTTTTTTCGAAGTGGATTTGGCGTATCCCTGCCTTTTCATTAAAGGAAGCTCATTGCCTTTACTTTCAACAGGTAATCGCCGCAACTATATAGGTGCAAGCATAACCTTACTTTTCTAGCCACTTCGAGCACTGACTAGAAGATACCAGCTCTCCTTTTGTATCGTGGTAATGGACAAATACAAAAGCAAAAATTCAATCAGGATGACCGTTCTGAATTTCGGCAAAGGAACGATTCCGATAGTAGTACGATGCGCAATGATTATAATGAATTTTTGGTTGAAATGAAGAAAGCTGAAATATTTCAACACGTTGCCTGAAGGACAGTCGACGACGAAAATACAGTAGCTTGATAGAATCTTTATGTAATCAAGAGATATTGAGGAAATCAATGAAGAGGCAACACTGGAAATATAGATTTTAAATTAAAAAGAAGTTAAGGCATTGTTTAAAAATACAGGGGAAGAAAAGCTTGATAGCAATTTGAAGTTCACTGGTATCGCAAGGAAGACACTGTAAGAAGAAAGTAAAAGTATCCAACCCACAAAGAAAGTAATCGAACCTTTACGGATAACGTGACTAGGCATGTCAAGCTTAAGATAAGCTTAAACTAATTGAAGAACTGTGGACAAGTTCATATGGTGAAATAGACTTCCAAAAGGTAAAAAAAAAGTTATAAATACTAGTTCCTGCAGGGGAGAAAACCCGCAAATCAGCGAATGTCGTATAATGAAATTAGGCGGAGCCCAGGCGGGAAATTGTGCACTTGTACTACCGCCAGGCTTCAGCATCGAACGTCCAATTTGGATGATCTATGTGTCGTTGGTAAAGTTTCGCGAAGACCTTTCGAACCTCAACCACCTACATAGGCCTAGTAGTTCCTGAGTTGCAATTTATCGACGAATAGGCCTGATCTATGTATCTTTGAATTCGTCTCACAAAGACCTTTGTAGCGACACTTCAATCTCCTTCGTAGCCCTAATAGTTCCTGAATTAGCAGTTTCTGACTCGAAAATTATCGACGTACTGACGGACCTCATTTATGCAGCTTGGAATTCGTTTTACCGAGACCTTTCAAACGACATCTGAAGCTCCTCTGTAGCGCTAGTAATACCTGAGTTGAAAGTTGTCGACAGACAGACAACCGGAGATATAAGGCTCGCCAGCTTTCGTTGCTGAAGCCTAAAATGAAAATGTTTTAAAATTCAAGATCTAATAACGCTGCCATGGCCCATGGTGATCAGAGGCAAGCTGAGAAAGAAATGAAAAGAAATCTTCCAATGGAGTTGTTTTACTAAATCTTTTATTTGGCGATTTCGAAGATTTTTTTTTTACCTTCTTAATTTTGGAATTACGAGATTAGAATTTGCTCTGTGTACTTCTTAAGTGTTTTTATATCAAATTTAACACGCCACTGAGAAGAACAATGACCCATTGAAATAAACAATTGCGTTGACTAGAATGATCCCACCAAAATCATCTGCTAAAAATTTGCAAACATCGAACTGGCTTTTTGTTGCTGCCGGCGTACGATTGTAGGTTGGTTGGAAAAGTAGCGAGTCACTGATACGTTGTAAATTTGTTGTTCTTTTTTTTTTTCTCCAAAACGTTAATTTTGTTTTATGTATTCACAAAAGGGGAAGGGGTGTAGTCCAGGTAGATGACCTCCACCCCAACCTTTGTTTAAGTGTGAAACCTGTTCGTAACCACTGCAATTATTCCCGCCCCACCTCCCCTACCTTTTTCCTCTCAAATTCTGGGCTGGACATCTGTTTCCACTTCAGTTCTGCCTTTTTGCAGGTGTACAGCGGCCACGCGAAGATACGCACTCCTCCCAGCTATGAGTACGGTGCATTGAACACAACGAATTTTAGATAATAAATAAATAAGTCATCAAGAATAATAAAAAATAAGTCCAAATTAATATTTTTAAAACGTGATTTAAAACAAACTTGTAAATATAGCATCATCATGTAGCTGTGTTGTTATGTGAACATATAAACTATTTTGTAGGCTTTTGTTTAGTTAAGATCTGGTTGCAGTATTATAGTTTCTTTTTGCCTATAAAAACGGTGTATTGTACTTCTGTTGTGTGACTTTTTTGTTTGTCCTTCTGCTATCAAACGTTTCATGGACGGCTCTGAATGTATTGTATGTGATTTGTTAGGTCATTTCGTTGTTGTTAATCTGGTTGAAATTGCGTCACTCATCCATTCATTATCTTTGACTTTGTTTCTTTTTCCATGCATTGTAGATTGTTTGTTTTAAAACAAATATTTGCGTAACCAGCACGTGTGATAATACTAAGATTCTTTTTTTTTTAAAAAAAAGAAGAACAAATTCGAAGAAGTAATTATTGACTGACTCTCTTTTAGCGTTCAATGTGTTTCTAGGTCACAGCCCAGAGCAATACAATTAACACAAAATGTTTTTGTTCGCTTTACTGTCCATGTGCCCTAGAGAGAGGATGTTTCGAACAAGAATATACGTAGATAATGCTTTTGACAATGATTAAAGAAATTACATCATGCGGGAGGGGGGAATCATCTGATACGATCTAATCCCTGACCCCCTACCCCGGCTAGCCGAAAGATTAGCACACTCGCTTTATGTTCACGTGGTTGGGGTTCATTCAAGACCTGGGAGTCCATGGAATGAAGTGGTTCGAAACCCAGTTTTGTAGGTTCCATCCTTACACTGCAAAAAGTGGCTGTGTTAACAGTTTTCAGTGTCCCAGGGCGACCACCAATTTTTTTTGTTAAATCAACACCGTTTGTGGTGTGATTTCGATGATTCAACGCTGATAGTGCTAGTATGAACCACCCCCATTGTGTTGAATCAGTATTAACAACACATCCGTTGTGTTGAAACACCGAAATCAACACCGTGCGTTGTGTTGACTTAATACAAAAAGTGGCAGTCGCTCTGGGACATCGAAAAGTGTTGAATTAATCTAACAAGCTGAATAGGAATCGACCATCTCGTTTAGACGTTAATAACGAGGTCAACGATCTTATCCTAACATGAAGAAGCAATTTGTATTGTTACATGGGTTTATGTTTTTGATCCTTTTAACTTAAAATTGAATAAATATACCCTCAAAATTTTTCGGTGTTCAGGGTGGGCCGTCACCTTTTTGTGTTAACTCAATTACAAACGGTGTTGATTCCAGTGACTCAACACAATGGATGCTAATGCTGATTCAACACAACAGAGTTTCATAGTAGGATTATCACATAATCAACATTGAATGACCGAAATCAACACAGTTTGATATCGACCTGAGCCTGTGATGCCTAAAGACCATAAATAAGAAAACGTTTGTCGTGTTAATCCAACATAAAACAGAGCCAATCTTTAGTGTATAAGCAATACAACACAGCGATGAGATTAGGAGAGGGAACTTCGAGTATTTGACCATATAGTGGTGTGTATATTAGTATGAAATTTCAAATATTGCATGAATGCATATAATTACAACTTTTAATAGTAATCGACCTGAGTCATAGATGTCCAAAGGTCATAAATAAATTCAATGTTTCACTACCGCTCATCTGGCCACAATTCAGAGCGAAGAATTGAAATCGGACTGCAACAAGTGAAAACGGTTATTTTGTCAAAGTGAAAGGGAATTTTCAATAAAGAGGCACGTGGAAACGTAATAATATGGTATGAGGCATTTGAAAGGGGGGTTTTTTGGTACGCGTGCGCTGTGACCGGAGCCAATTCCAAACCCCCAGCAACCCTCTCTATCTGTGTGTGGCTCAAGAAGCACCCCCACGTGTCGTTTGGAGCACCCATCCTGCAGCTACCCCAGCTTGCTTCGTGAGTTCATTGCCCTACAAGGGATGAGAGTGTTGTCTCTCTCTCTCTCTTTCTCTCTCTCACACACACGTAGTATATATACATAATACACGTGCACCTACACATACGGCAACAAGAGTCTAGATTGTTTTGTTACCACCTTACAAGTTACAACTATTTGCCATTAGGGAGGCTGTTAGTGGGAAACTTAGTGTGAACATTAGAAGGTGTTTAGTTTGCTAGTTAGCAGCTCACACTCACGATTTTTCCGTCTAACTTTTGTAGAGTTTTGAGATTGTCTTTTCCTGTAAGGGTTTTCACTTCACTTATTTCGGTAGTTCTCAAAAGGAGTTGATTTTCACTTTCTTATTCTGAGCCCCATCCCCCTTCATTATTTGAATATTAATCAAGTATCATCATTATCATTACCCTTTTGTTTTCGGGTAGCGGCACGTCCTTTCGATGAAATTAAGTATTCTTTATTCAACCTGATTGTCTCAATTTTTCTCTTTGCTGGATGGATTTTTTTTTTCAGCTATCTGCCTTGTAATCAAAGACCCGCGAGTACGATTCCCGGTAGGGACAATAAGTGGTACGAAACCCATGTTAAACTGTAGAACATCATCCTTTTTTTTTCTAATGGAAAGCAATAGCAAACCACCACCTTGTCCAGGGACCTGTCTTCGAACGAACACAACACCTGTCATCATCATCCAATGTCTGATAAAGATAAATGATGTCGTGCGTGGTGGAGGGATGTTTGCGATTGTTTGGCGTTATTCCGCCTTTCTAAAAAGTCGGAGTACCGGGATTCCGGAAGGAGTTCCTCCTAGCTTGAAAGCAGAATGACATTCCTGTGAAAAGTGAACTGATGGCGGTTTGGTAATGCCTTCAATCCTGGATGGAGATAACAATGTTTATGAATTGAAACAATCTTTAGTTTCCCCCCATTTTCTCTTCACCCACACAGAAGAAAAAAAAAGCTCTTTACGTTTCTTGTATTCGTAAAACATTGCTGGCATGTTAAGCAGGAACGTACCCAGAAGTTGGTTTCGAGGTGGTGGTGAAATTTACGTAAAATGCATATCATTTTTCCAAAATGAAGCTAATTTTACACAGAAATCTAAATTTGGGGCTGCGGACCCCGGGTCCCCCCTTCTACATACATTCCTGATGTTGAGATGCAACATTGAAGATTGAAAGCTGGAATCAACGGCATTTTCGCATGACAAAACATCCCACGAGAGAAATGCGATTGTCGACTGCGATTTTTCTGCGCGCAGATGTATAATTTGAATTTTAAATTTAATTTTTAAAGCAACTTTGGCTAAGGTCGGATAGATGATGGGATAATTGGTGGAATGAAGGAAATGGGAGGAAACGGGAGAACCCCGAGAAAACCTAACGCACACAGTGTTTGTCCACCACAAAGCACACATGCCACAAGCAGTGTTTGAACCGACGACCCCAAGCACGAGAGGTGAGCGCTCTAGCCAGTGAACCACAGCGGCCCCGCGCAGGTGTAGCCCATTCAAATCGTGAGGACCGGTGTTAAAGAGAATGTAATGTTTAAAAAAAAACAGTAAACGACATTGCCAAATTTTGTCCGAAGAGGCCAAAAAATTCATGAGAGGACTTTTGAAGGGTGAAGGGTCTACGTAGATGTTGCAACGGTGTAATGATCTATTCTTCAGTACGCTACATAAGGAGGAGAAAAAATAACGATCAAAATAGAAAGCGTGTTCTCTTCATCAATAACAAGACCGGGGGGAGGGGGCATGATTTATAGGAGGATTGCTCATTGATACTTGTCAATTTTCTTATCTGAAATCCTCACAATTTGAGAGAATGAGCTATACACGTTGTAGTTTCCGAATTCCAAGAAGGATCCATGGATTAAGCCAGGGTGTTCAATTAGGGGGTGTAGTCAAAATTGGGAGGGTGTAAGTAGAGTTTTGCAAGGTTTCTATCGATTTTTTTTACCTAAATAATTTTAAGTTGGGGTGCTTGCTAGGATTTGGGGGTGACACCCCCCACAGTGGGGTTTGGCAGAATCGCCATGCCAAGTATAATTCAAAGACAAGCAATAATTGAAGAATACATCAAAATAATGCGCCAAGCATATTCCAAAACGATGTGCTTATTTACAAGGACATTCCCAATATAGATACTGATAATATTTTTGTGGTATGTGGACAACATCACAATCTCTGTCTAGCTAATGTCCAAACCAGTTTCATGTTAATGCCATTATCCTTCCATTGATCGATTTTTATATACTTGACTGTATCTATAACCCATTTCTTGTTTCTTCTTTAGATCTGGATTTCGAAGGAATTTATTACAGCTAATCATTAATTTAAAACTCAATGATTTGTTGAAAGATGTGAACTAAAAAAACAACAACACTAAAACAGGGTATCACGTGGTCAGTCAAGCGACACCAAATTGCTTCTTTATGTTGCTTTGGAGACTGGAGTCCCCTACTTAACTCCCCAAATGAGCATCACGATTCATGATTACAAAACTGAAACTTGAAGGCCCCCACCAGGGATATAGGCTAACTTGTGAACCTTTCGCACATATATGATGGCCGTTCGGACATACAGAGCTCAATCTCATAAAATAGAATGCGACTACATTACGATATGGGTTGAAATTTATTACTGGCCATTACCCATAATGCCTACTCATAGCTATATTTTACTGTCCGTCGGAGAAGAAATGAGAAATGTCTTATCTAGCGAGGTACCATTCCGGCATTCACCAGGCATGACTGAGGGAAACTTGATTCAGAGTAACCAACTGGACATGAGATTTGTATCATAGCTCCTTTGAGTACAAGGCGAACGCGCTTTTGCTGAACAATACCGATTATTATTATTATTGTTAGCAGTAGTACTAAACTACATCACTAATTACTATATCTTGGTTTAAATGAAACAATTGCTATCATTGATAAAGGAACGGAAATTTCCGTCGTACATTTTGGAAGTCGTACACTTTGGAAAAGTTCCCTTTCTTCCAGTATCTATTCTATTGGGTGCCTTCTGCTTGTCGGATTATGGAAAATTACCAGAGGGGAAGTTGAATGTTTCTGTACATTTGACAACAGCGCCGCGCGTAGTGTTTACCACCGCTCCAGAGCCACGTGGTACCAGATCGATCTTCCCCCTCAGATTCCATGCCTCGCACCCCCCCTCTTCAACCCTCTTTCAACCCCATCGAGTGTGCTTTCGGGGGAAGCTGCTACAGAACAGCCGAGGACGATGATCCCTTTCGTTCGCCCTGTTGCGTGTATCTCTCTCGGTTCTATCCTTTCCAATTCCATTTCGTTCCAAAACAGAACAGGCACAGGTAAGAAGATGCCGAGGGATTTTTCTGAGCCGCCCTTATTCAAGCTTTCACTTTTGTTTCGCTTTCTTTTTTTTAATTTAGAGAAAGAAAATAATCCTTCTGAGTGCAGAACGGGGTGAAAACCTGAATTTCCGTGCACGATACCTGCGCTTGCGACAAAGTTTACATTAGAAAAAATCAATCTAGGTCATTCTGACACGCACTGAAGTTCCAGTAAATATTATGAGGACATCTTTTAAGAGCGATTCGCCCTACTGAAGAATGTGGGGGTGAACATTTTTATAACTCATAAATTTCAGCATGATTTTTTCTTTGCCATTCTTACTTAATCAGAGAAAAAATAGATTTATTGAACTTGCAGGTTTAACAGCTGAAATGTTACGTAATTTTGCACGTAGTAAGAAGAACTAGTTGAGTAGAAGAAAATTTAATTTCTTAATTACGCCATTTAAACGAAGAAAAAATGGTTAAAAATAAACAGCGTTTCTGTTAGTGAGAGAAGTTAGTAAAAATGGCGTGAACTGGTCTTAATATCATTGTGGTGTGAGCACAATTTGAATGTTAATTTGTAGGCCTTGACCTTCGCCACTAGACCTCAGGAGTTAGGGTCATTTGAGTTAGGGTCTGAATGATCAAAAATTGTAAACACACCGTTCAGGGATTCTGCCAAGAATTTCAGTTTGGGGGGAGTTTACAGGCAAAAATGGAGGGGTGTAAAGAAAGTTTATGAGGTTTCGTTCGATTTTAAACCTTTTTTTTAAAAAATGGAAGTGTGTGCTCGTGAATTTGGGGATGTGGCACCATTCCTGAATGCGACACATATGCAATTGAATGGACGCTGCATCACATCTGAAATCCGAAGCTAATTGGGCATGACATCATACGAAACTAGAGTCGACTGCAACCAAAAGCTTTAATCAGGAGTTCACCAATCCATCTGCTTGAGGCGCCACTGTTGCAAGAATCGCATGTTCTGCGTGTTATTCGCCACGCTTTAAAGAATCATGAAGTTTAAAAAAAATCCATTGAGTTGATTTGTAGTATTTTAGCCTTAGGCGTCTTTGGCTCAAGCCGGGATAGGAAAGAACAGACGTGAAAATGCGTCGTCTAGGGCCTAGCTTGAAGGAACTATTTCGGTATTAGACAGGTGTGTGTGACCAGGGGAAAACAGTGGAGAAAACTCAGTGATGATGGCCGGCTGCGAGGTTCGATCTCGTCGTAAGCCTAGTTGCCGGTCTGACAGCCTTGTCAAGAAATGTACGTTTATTATTATTATTATTATTATTATTATTTACATTTTAAATAGCCTCTTAGTTTCCAGTGTGATGCTTTTTAACTACCTCAAGCTACACTCGTGATCCACGGGGTATCGAACACAGGGATCTCTTGAATACAAAGTGAAGGGCGTAAACCACTCATTCACCGTTGTTACAGAAAAAGGGGCATGATTGTTTGGAGATGTTTATGATGTGCTTTCTTCATACTGTCAAAACAAACACATTATTAATAGTTACTTGGACGCTAATGACAGTTTCTCGCTTAAAATATCAAAAGCTAGAAGCTGCAATATTTCCATTTACCACGAGGTGAACACTTTCTGAAAAAAATAAATAAATCACAGCAATGTTTGGTGCTCGGGTGAAAGAAAAAGTTTCATCACAACATTTGCTATAATAATTAAGACGAAATAAATAAATAAATAAATAAAAGATAAAACTGGATAATCGTGACAGCCATATTGTAAACCTTTCAAAATAAAACACGTTATATTGTTGAGTAAGCTGTTCGTTTAAAAAAAAAAAAAACATATGTATACTGCTTTGATTCGTGTACGTAGATAGTATCAAATGTGTTTCCTTTCCTTCATTTGTGTTCAGTATTTGCTTCGTGGAAAATGTCTGGACAAGCTGTTTTTCTCCGCTCCCTTGCGAGTATTCAACTTTTCTTGTTGGAATTCTTTTTTTTTTTTTTTGTTCGTTGTCCATCTGGGGGTTGCACCTGTCGAAGCTCTACTGCCACAGGGAACCTTCGCTTGTTTCTTTCACTTTTTTATTTTTATCGTGGAAAGGGGAAACGCAAGGAAGAAGTAAGAAATAAAATAAAATCGAAAACTTCTAACTTTAAAACAAGTTAAACTAAAAAAAAAAAAACCCTCACGATTCTGTTTGTAGCTATTGCAGAAACTAAAACCAGCTGTTACTTTGGAAAATACAATGTAATAACACACTGGAAAAGAGAGTTTAGCT
>JAGDQP010020095.1:3641-24501 GCA_022664845.1 Lepisma saccharinum | reverse complement strand
TATAGTTACGTTTATCTATTGTTCTACAGCGGTTTATTTGAATGTAACTAGCTTTTGTACTTTGTTTTCATCGGTAACTAATCAATAGGTCTGCTTAACGACCTAAGATATACTTCACATGTGATCTTCCTAGGTTGCGGACATATAGACAAGCATCTCCAGACATACTTATCCTGTCGTCGTCAGTAATCATTCTTATACGAACGAACGTATCTTATTCAATGTAATAAGATATGATATATGCAAATGAAGACGAGAATCAGGATAAATACAATTGGTGTATACGATTCCAATGTGAAGATGTTATTCTCTATCTTATGTATAAATAAAGGAAGTTATTGTTTACAACGTACTAACGTACTGATGAGGTCTATCAATCTTTAGATCGATGTGTTCTACATTTCGTCATAAAAATATTAATCTATTTTATTATTTGAATACAAAGCACTATCTTTACTAGTTTTGTTTCCAATGACAATCGCACCTTACTTTAAAAAACAGCCCTCATAATTCAGCTGTTTGCAGTGGGGATCGAAACTTGAATCATCTTCTTTGTTTGTTGTCGGATGCGATAACCACTACACTGTTATACAATCTCCTGACTGTCTTCTATTTTACTAGTCCTTTTAATATTACGAAGACTGTTGTAATGGGTAAATATTATGTTGAGAAAGATGTAATTATTCGTATTTTGAGTTAAGCTAAAAAAATATGTTGAAGGTCAGATTTTATTAGGTTCAGTATGATTACGACAAAGTGTGAACTTTGGAGTAGGTTCATGTGGTACTGATGGAACGCACGTGGAAAAGTAGAAAGATAGATTGTAGTACCGTTTTGCATATGGAAAAGTTAGTACTTTATTATTGTAAATGCTTCAATTTTCAATGATTATTGTACTTCAAGAAGTTTTTATATTATTTAAAGGATACAGTTTGAGATTTGAATTACACTGTAAATGTTTTATATAAACATTTCAATAACATGTACTAAACAACCGAGTTGTAGGATGTTCGTCCATTCGTAAAATATACGTGATGTACATAGTTGGGCGGATATAGAGGAACTTCAAACTAGCAAAACTGTGGTTGGTTAGAGTATTACCGAGGAACCTGTGTTGCAATACGCATAGGCGAGATCGATACTTATACTGCCACATTGGTATCGACGTCACTTTTCAGTGTCGGTTGGTGCGAGTTAATCTGATTTTTTGCAGTCATCACAGAGTGATTGATCGTATTCTCATCCAACTCAGCATGGGTAAATAGACTAAGCAGAGCAAACAAACTTCATCTGGAAAACATAAATTGTCTCCGGTAGTGCAGCAAACAACATCCGGGACAGCACCAAAATGTACCTCACTGGCCACATCATCTAAACATCTACGCAGCTAAGACCGCTCATCCACGCATTCAAGATCTAGATCACCAGTTTTTCATCATCCACCCAAATCGCAGTCACCACCGGCCAAGAAACCTCATAACGTCAGCAGTTCGGAGTTTGAGTACGATTCTGATTACCACATGCAGAACAATGATTCACCCGCACCACAGGCCACATCTTTCTCTTCGAATCCAACCTACTCATTTCTACTTACCAACTTCTACACGAAATTTCAAACGCCAAAACTTCTGTTACAACAGCTTCTTAAGTATGTACCTCAAGATACCATCTGTAGACTAATTCCTACTAAGAATGGATTCATCATTAAGTTAACAGAGCAAACCTTTGCTTCTACCATCAGTAACAAATTCAATTATGAAATATTCAGCCCAAACGCCAATCTGACCAGATTAGACATCAAACCAATCCGACAAACACCGCCACCACGTAGATCACCGATGTTATCCGTCGTTATCAGAGGCGTATATCCTGAGATGTCCGATAGGAAGCTGAATAAGAACTGAGACTCGAGGGTCATACCATAACCAAATGCATCAGAATCAAAATTAAATAAGTTATATGGTACGCGTTCTTACTAATCAACCTCTACAAGAGAACCATCGCATACAGCACCGCCGCTTTTTGTGCGTTGTGAAAGATGTCAAGTATACAATAACCACTACACTGTACACTGCAAGAATGATCCCAAATGTGGCTATTGCTCAGGACCTCATAACACTAGACAATGCACCAACTTAGCACAACCACCAAAATGCACCACTTGCGGAGAACAGCATCCATCTTTTAGCTACAAATGTAATGGCCGACCAACAACAGAACCTAAATCCCCAGCACTGATCATACCTCTTCGTATCCAAGACCAACAAATGAAACAACCTATCACCTCTGTCCAACAGCCCATTACAATAGAACAAGCTCTTTCCTTCATAACACTTACCCTCCAAAATCTGTTCCCTTTTGACAGGGCCAATGTCATAAGAGAAATAACTTATGCTGCCAAAGAAATATTTCAACTAACCTTCCAAGCCACCTACTCAAACCCATATATCCGTTTCTCTACTCAACCACCTTCTTATCCGACTTAGAATGCAATCCCATTGTCATCATCATTAACTTCACTTCTCACAAACATTACCGCACTGTATTCATCAATGTTCAGCAAGGGCTCACTTGTCTTACATAATGCCTAGAGTCGCCCAAGGCAAGAAGATTCATCCGTCACCTGTCTTATATGTAAATATGATGTGACGTCAAGTGCACCTCATCGACATCATTCATTTCATTATCATCTTAAGCCCTCAATCTCAAATAATGATTGTAAACAAAATGCTTATAATGTCCAAGTTTTACAGATAATATAAAAAAAAAGATTAATAATTCTATTACAGTCGATAGACCAACTATTTTCCTTTTCCTCCCAGAAATCTTTTAACCCTCATCCCTGAAATAGAGAACATAAACCTCTGAAGGGCGCTAGTAACATTGTGGCTAAGAAAAACATACTTGGGAGAGATTACAGATTATAAAAGTCGGCAAGTCACGACTTTCAATAGATTAAGCACTTAAACGTTTTAACTGTCTAGTTTTTAAATTCGACTGCTTCTAAGCAACTGCCAGAGTGTGACACTCTGGACTCTTTTGCTCATATGTCAAACGTCACCTGCCTTGGTGGTAGAAAAATCCAGGCAACATGTGAGAATCTTGACTGACGTCATTTACCAATTTATGTGTATGAAAAGGTATACCCACGACCGGGCAATTTAATTACAGCCCAACGGATATTCTGCAAGCTGAATAATTATTTATTGTTACAGGATCAAAAGTTTAATAATAATAATTTAACACTATCTATTAAGTAAACAAATACTAATATTACTTATTGTATCCTGTGTTAGAAGCCTGCTTCGTTAATTTTTCCCAAGTGAACTCCCTCAGGAAAATCATTATGATGTGTACATTACTACTTTGTTTATACGTACGAACAAAATGAAGTTAAGTTGTTTGCAATAGAACATAAACAAAAAAATATCTTCCAGTTAGTTATTCAACACGGTACCATTATGCCAAGCGGAGAGCTAGTTACAAGCACTTTGGTTCCATAAATTATTCTTCACGTAGCTAAGCAGATTACTAAAAGACGCCATGAATGTTTTCCCAATTTGAAGTGGCAGGTTTGTTATTGCCAATTTTGCTACAACTCTCCCGGAAACATAATATGTCAAATTTGTAACGGCAAACAAATATCAAAATTCATGCGACATGTCTGTCATCATCAATTTTACCACATCTCTGCACCGATCTTGGTGCGTGAAGTTTAGTACTGCAAGAGAAAGTCGAGGCTAGTCCAAAGTTGGTATAAACTTGCATGCTATCTGGGATGTTGAGAGAGAGAGTGGAGGGAGGGAGAGAGTGCAACAGTAGTGCACCTCATCGACATCATTCATTTCATTATCATCTTAAGTCCTCAATCTCAAATAATGATTGTAAACAAAATGCTTATAATGCCCAAGTTTTACATAAGTCACAAAGTGATTACCCTGATTTCAGAATGTTATGCTTTTCACTGATGTCACCGATTTATTTTTGCAGGCAAGTTGGTGCACTCTGAAAATTGTGACTATTTGTTCCAATTTCCAAGTCCACCGCTGTTAGCACTATAGGTACTGAATCTGTGAAATTATTTCCGTCCAGGAAAATGTAGAGTGCATCCAGTGGTTGGCTGAAGCCTTTGATGGATCCCGTAAGCCTTTTTCTTTCGATCTTTCTGATTGGAGATATGTGAAGAATAGAATGTATGTGAACCTTGTTCCAAATGTTTGCGTAAAGGACTCAACCAAGACTTTAAAATGCAACTCCCCAAATGTTGCAAAATATCTCGCGAAAGATAGTACGGATGAGACATTTTGCGTTCACTCACTTTACCCAAGGGAATAACGACTTTAAAATTTATAAATATGTGTGTTTGTGTGCAAAATTATTGGCTGTAAGTTTATTTATTGTAAAGTTATAAATAGTTCAAATCGGGTTAATAATTTTGGAACACCCAAGATAATGAATTCTGTATAATATACCAAGTAAGAGTTTAAATGAGGAGGTGACACGCAAAAGCGAACTTGTCCAATAGATACAGTTTTTCACAATCAACGAAAACGTATCCCAGCCTACTATATTCATATATGTGAACCATGCATTTTAATTGATTATCAATCAATGTTTATCCTTTTTTAATTCACTTTCTTTTTCTTATAAATCATTTTGTAATTTGTAAATATATTTCATAATTCTTTATGTTCATTTCGTTGAAGAGATCAGTTCTTCGGGATCTAGTTCGTTGAAAACACCAATTCAAACGAACTAATTCGTTACTTCATTTAGTTTGTTCTCAGAACAGCAAACAAACCAGTATATATTTAAATTCATTAGTTTATACCTACCAGGCAGATTCTAGTTAAAGTTATTTATATTTAAATAAATATTCGTTACATGTTGCATGTTTTCGTACTTTCTGCTAAATCCCAGGCTACCCTAGTTAATATTTACTACCAGAAAAGATAGAACCAAGTTGGAAACTATTTATCCATTCCTTTTCTGAGATATCATGTTCTCTACTACGTGGGCGTGGATGTGTGCAGACTGAATAAGAGCAAAGTGACACAAATAAGCTCATCATAAATAAGAAATGCTGCTTTAAAGGAAAGTTGACTATGAAATCTCATTAAATGAAGTAGTTAATTCACTTAATCAGTTTTCACCGTAGCAAATTCGAATCATAAAGAGTTTTTGTTTATTAATTCTCTGCAACCATCTTGATTGGATATCTCGCCGTTTCTTGAGAAACCGCTTCACCAGACGAAAAGAGATTAGGAAATGCATCCACGATGTAACCCTCAGTTCAGAACTCATATACTGTGAATGGGATTTGTTGAAGCCGAATTGAGGATGTTATTCACTACAACTGAGTCACTTTAGGCTGAAATAATAGGGATACATGTTTCCAGATATTACGTGAACTTTATTTTGTATGAGCCATTTTTAGTAACTTTGACTTCAACTTGTCACGATTATGAATGCGACGCTAGTTAAAATTCACATCCATGCCCCAGCCGGGATTCGAACCCACTACCTTCGAATCCATGGCTTGGCGCCCAAACCTACACGGTTACGAGATATTACGTAAGTCATCGTCATACAAGTATGACGCGTTGCTAGGGTCGTTATTGTTCAACGTCTGCGGTTCTTCCTTGACAAATCCGTGAAGGGGTGGTGAGCTTCTCTTTCTAATTTGTGTATGTATATCGCTGTAGAAAAGATTATACTCTACAGAAACCATAAGCCTTTGATTGAAGGTAAGTCACAATTAAACTTTGTTAAATATTTGAATATCTGAAAGGGGAAAGTTAACCTAATGGAAAGAATTTGCCAGATTCAGAGTAAGCAGACTAAAAACTATCAAAAAATTGTATACACATCTGTTATGATCATTATGCAAAATTTGGTATTTATAGTTTTTACCGTTATCGAGTTATAAACCTGTAAATATCAAATACTGAGCAGATCTTAATGAATTTCCATTTTATAAAGTGTATTTCTAACATCTATTTTGTACGTAAAAACATTATGTAGATTTATGATGTTTTGTAACTGCGTGTTTGAAATAATAACATAATAGAAGAGAATCCATGAAAACAGCAGTAACATTACGATATATCCATAGAAAATCAAGGGGTACAAGTTAGTTGTATAACTGACATTCTTCGCACCATTTGGTCTATTTATTGCACCTGTTCCAAAGCAAAAGCAAATTATTCACCTCCGGCTCGTTGTCTGTATTCAACTACAAAGTTGGAGATATCAAAACACAATTAGAATTCAGAAGCTGTTGCGAACGTTTACATTGAATTTATTACCTCTAAAGTTTCTTGTGGATTTAAATATGGTGAATTCATAATGTTTCTGACATTTTTCAGCTCGAAGGTACATTCTGTGGCAAATTTCACGGAAAGCAAATAGCTTAATGAGCTGATTGTGGAGTTGATATTTATATTCGACTAGATAATTTTAGTAAAATATATTATTTTCGTTTATTCTAAAAACTAATGCATTTCAAACAGGAATTTCTGTTACTGGAACCTAGTTTACTTGTGAAATAGCACAATGCTTTGCATCAAGCTTATTACGCGAGCTCGCGTAAAAACACATGTTTATTATTTCGACATACGTTCTGTTTTATTCTTTAATTATTTCTGTTCTTCGTATTTCCATTAGCATTATGAAAGGAATGAGTAACAAATTCACCATCTTTTTGCAATTTCATAATTTTACTCTCAGCTAACTCTTTTTAAGTTTCTTTTACTCTGACATAATGTTTAGTAATATCTTTCAAAGCACCTACATTCTGATACAAAGAAATTGAAACTCTCTTTGTAAAACATTATCTTCCAATTTAAAGCAGTATTCGTACAATAACAAACATATATGATTCCCAATCTAAAGTTAATTTTCAAAATTGAAGATACCAATTCCAAAAGTAGTTAAATCTGTTTTGCACACCTTTCTCCTCAGATCGAAGTTATAATTAGTTACTTTGATCTATAACGTATTTCTGAGGCATTATCTTGGTTATGAACATTTTTGGTATTCCAAAGTTTTAGGGACATTTGATAATTTACGGAGTTCTCGTGTTTTTTTTGTTTTTTTTTTTTTAGCTTTTCTTTAAGTGGATATAACCCCTTTTGGCAGTGTATTCTTCAATTGTATTCTGATATGCCACAATAGGTAATTAACATCAAATATAATTTACAATCGAACTGGAAGTAGATTTTATGAATATCACTGCTTTGAACTCTTTTGGACTGCTTTGAAATGTGAGGGAAAGCTAATGTCTTATCACCGAGCTCCTGAAGCTCAGTGGCAGAGTGTTGGTGTAGCATTCAGGAAGTCGTTGGTTCGATTCCAGAGGCCGGACATTACTTAGGCTTTCCGGGGTTATTCTTCGGTCACACCAGGCAAATGTCGTACTAACATCTTCAACACAGATACTGGCCGACACCTTCCGGAATCCTTTCCCCTCCCCTATACCGGCCTGAGCCATAGATGCCTAAAGGCCACAAATAAAATTCAAATTTATATCTTAAATAACTTTCATGAGCTTCATTAACTCTGCTTTCGTCACCTTTCGTACAATTACGAGTATATAGTTTCAATACGAAATGACAAAGCGAAAGTTACATTATTGTATTATCCTCATTTGGTTTCTGTCTCCCTTTACACATGTTAATCAGTGGTAATCAGTGATTACGTGAAAGAAATCCTTTGACAAAACAAATCAATAAAAGCAATTATTATTATGCAGCATGGTTGGTCAACAGTTTGTAAAAGTAATGCCATGATCAAGTTATTCTCATATTATCATGTGCTTTAGTGAATGACATTTCTCTTAACTCTATATAGCAGTCACCAAATTTACTATCGCTGAACATGACAGCAAATCGATAATGCTAATAGCAAAACCATTTATGGCAATGTCCAATAACTGAGTTTACTTGATCTTGTCATTCATTTCTCAACAGCTATTGATAGATTCGCTATAGCAACGAGTTTTCTCAGTTGTTTAGTAGAATAATTCTTAACAACTGCACACACATTCTTGACATGTTGTATCAAGTATAAAAATCTGATGATAACTTTAACATGTTTCAATTAAAGAATTACAGTTAGTGTCATATCAGAAATGTAAGAACAGCAATAAAAATAACGTTACCATGGATGATTGTGGAGATACGTTAGTGTTCTAATAGATATTTATGTACTGATTTATATTAAATGGTTTGCAGACCTTGATTTATCTTTGTAAAACATAAAACTTTTGTAGATGTATATTATTCCGAATATGTACGTCACACAAATACTCTATGTTATTATTTTTAAATGGGTTACTTTTAATAAGTTCTAAGGGTCTCTTACATTTCTACTATTTTCATTGCAAATAAAGCCTTGAGAAAGTTAGAGTAGCGAGGTTTTTTTGTTCACTGTTGAAATCGTTTGATTATTTTAATGCATATGCAAACCTGTAACCATGAAGTTCTTTCGACAATTAGAAAATAAAGTAAAAACTTGTCACAGACAGAGCTCCTGAATTGGTTAAGAACTTTCTTCTCCAAAAGTCTGAACTCCCTATGCTTGAATTTGTAAGAGCAGCGTTGCAATTTCATGCAACGAATAAAATACTTAAGACATACGGAAGTAGTGCTGTCATCTAACCTTAGATATCGTTGCTTTACACTAACCTTAAGTTGAGCTCAGAACCAAATGTAATCAAACCTCAGCGTGTACCATCAACTGTCAGAAAATATCATTGGAAATTCATATTACAGCTACATTATTATTCGTTTAATTATACCCGTTCATAGCTCTTATATGATATTACCTATTCCTAGCTATGTCCAGTATATTAAAATAAAAAGGTTGTAATTTCCCCAAGTCATATTTCATACTCCATTTCAGTAAACACGATGTTAAAATAAACTTACATTTGCATGTAGAAAGCTTGTTATATCCTAAGAGAGATCGCAGATCTTTAAAATCTGTAATAACAGTTTAAATCCACGAACATTGTAAGTATTTTAAACCAGTTATTACGAAGAAGTGGAAAGCATAGATTGAAAGTCAATAATTTGTATATCTTATAAGCTCAATCAAAGTATGTCGTAATTATGTCTTCACCATTTTTACATACTGGTATTTTGTTTCCACAATATATTCAAGAAGTTTGTTTATGATGTTTTTACATTACTTTTATTTTAATTATTCTTAAAACTTACAACGTATGAAATGAGGTAATCAAAGTTGCATGAGCTTTCCAAATTTACTGTGAATAATATTTAATCTGCTACTTCTTTGAAGAATACTAAACAACTTCACAATATCTAAAAGTAGATAGTCAAGTTTAAATGTTATTGTGTACGAGTAAACGTTTTAATAATATTTTTAATTTAGTAATCTAATGTTTCTCAATCTTTTTCCATTACAGTTTTAAGCAGTTTAACTACATTATTCCATAAGTTAATACTGTAAGTAAGGAAACATTGGGTTCTAACCTGATGAAAATGATTTCTTGTGTAATTGAATATAATTTAATTCCCGTTGGATCGGAACCTTCGTTTTTGAAACCAAATTTACCCTCACTACAGCATTGACTTTTCGTTGTCTACTATTGGTTTGAAAATTATCATTAGTTCCATTGTTTTCTCTCATGGTAGTCATCGTAATATGTTTAAGAAAATAAAGGGTTCTTTGCAATCTGAATAGATACGAACCTCTTTATTAAAGTTATGTACCTTTTCACGATCTATGCAAGGAATTAAGCAAGGAATGACCAAAGAAACTAAATCAACAAACAAGGACACCTAAGACAATAATAATACTAACTTTGTCGTCGTCTCAGAAAAAAACCTTCCAGGAAATGTTTGCAATAACGTATAAATTGCCTCTAACTTCGAGATCTTTACGATGATTAGTGTAACAACTTACATTACTTACCTTCGACAACCTGGCGATTTTAAGAAAATAAACTCAGTTTCTTCTTGTGGTCTTCATGATATTCATTGACGTCGTAACTTAATTTTCAATATATCACTGTTCATTACTTTCTGTTTAAGTAGTCATTACAAATATCAAGAATGTCAGCCAATATTGTAATAAAGATAATCGAGCAACAATACTACGGAATCGAAATATTAAACTGTTCTTTCTTGAATTTGTATAATTTTTAAACTGAGAACTGTCTAAGTGTCTTACTTTGACAAGATAAACAATGCTGTGCAATCACGTTTATTTACCAAATTCTTAGTAAGTAGCAGAAATTTTATACATTATTATAAATAACAATGGTAAAATAAATCAATTTAAAAGAATGTGATCTTATATTGGCAGAGTTTTGTGTCTCTATTGAAGCACATTTGATGCACTTACTAGCTTGATTTCTCTCTTTACTAAGTATATTTTTCAGAGGATGTAAGTTAGTAAATTTTCCAACCCGTTACATTTTGCGAAGAAATATTTTATTACACATCTTGTACACCTCACATCTTATTGTCAGTGTAGCTTATTTTTTAAAGTATCAACATATTACATCCATTGTGTAATTAATTATTCGTCTAAATACATTCACAATTTTCTTTTCACTCTTTGTAGAATCGGTATCGATATGTGGAAATATACGTCAGTTTCCGTAAAATCTTATATAAATATAAAATTTTACTAAAACCTCAACTGCTAATAAATGTTCAGTACGTTGGATATTTTGCAAAGTATATCATTTTTCATTTTGTTTAAGACTATTTTACTCGTACGTTTGTTTTCCAAGCAATCAAAGCTTTATTACATAATTATTATTTTTTTTAAATATGTAAATATTATCAAGCCTCCTACGCTATTCGCTATTAATGAATTATACGTATTACTTTTATGACAACACTTTATCAAAACTTTGCTAATTTTCTTCGATATGACGCGGCTTCTTAAAAAGTAAAATATCCTATTAAGAGCTATATTTTAGTTAGAAACATTTGTGAAGGAGTGAATTTCCAATGTGAGTATACATTGCATGAAAAAAATTAAAACAAGAGGAAAGTATAAATGTTGTCACTACTCCATCGACGGGAAACGTTAATGTAGTAATATTAGTGACTTTCCTGGTCATGAGCATGCTACTTTTCCCGTGGTTACAGATGCGACCTGGCAACGATGCGATTCTTGATGCTATGCTTTTTCGTATAAAATGTAGTTGATTATTTTGTTGTGTAAAGAAAAGTTGCTGTACAGTCACAAATTAAAGAAAATGGAGGTTGGAATAATAAGAAATAGTAGGATTTTCCTCCAGGAGAATTGTTGCACTGCACGCCTCATAGTTAGACAACCAACAATCCATGCGCGAAAATATGTCATGTCAGGATATTCCTCCATTTGGAGCAAGAAAGAATTGACTTGTTAAGCATCATGTAGAAAAACACCCGTATCGGGAAGGGCGTAAGCCATAGTGCTGTTACCGCCCATACAATTAATTTTATCTTATCTTATCATGTAGAAAACCACTAGAGAGTTAGACAGAAATCCCATGCTTGTCTTGTTCAAACACACACATACACACACAGAGAGAAAGAGAGAGAGAGAAAGAAAGAAAGAAAGAAAGAGGGAGAGAAAATGGCTGAAAACATAGAAATAAATGAAATTTGAACGCTTATGAATGCACAGTCTGCGACTCTCCCCGCTACCCGCTTTCTATCTGTCTTGTGTTTCTCTTCCTTTAAGGAATAAATCATTTTCAGGAGCAATCGCGAACATCATTTACAAAGCTTATTTCCTTGAAAAATATAATTTGAAATTTTGGACGGGGATCGAACCAACAACCTTGAGAATGAAGGTCTCACACGCTGTTCACTGAACTACACAGACCATAACAAATATGTTGTTCAGTCAACAACTAAACTCGCTACTCTCAGAAATTTTCTAGACACGAGCAAGTCTAGCAAAATCGCCATTTGGTCGTCTAAGGGAGGGCCGATGACAGGTTTTGAAAGATTCCGACAAGGAACCGACGTTTTTTTAAAATAATTTTAAATAAAAATTAAATAAAATAGAAAATTGTGTTTGTCAGGGTTTGAAATTTCTTTTTGAAAAAAAAATGTATGGATGCCTCAGGATTTGAACTCGCCACCACAGGCGTGAGAGACGAACACGATAACCATTATACTACCGAGACTTATTTATTCTGATGAAGAGAAGACAGTATTCAGCGACCTGTGTTCTACGTGTCTCCGATATCATAATAAAACAAGCATGATGTTTTCCATGTCAAAGCTCTTGCTTTGATATACTTAAGATAAAATGAAAATAAAAGCTGAGCAAAGCATTACGTTTTAATAAAAAGCGAAAACGTGTAAATGTTTCACCAACTGACAGTAGTGTCTCAATACAGGAAGTATGGGTATGCGTTATTGAGATTGTTATACCGTCTTTCGGTATGTTTCGGCTACCAACAATTATTGATATACCGAACGATATCGAAAATATCGAAATACGGATATACTGAAGGGTATCAATATACCGAAATTACGAAAATCTCTAAATATCAATGTACCGAAATACTAAACGATACCGTACGGTATACCGAATAATATTGAAATAAAGAACAATATAAAGGAGAAACAACGGTATTGAACAATATGAAAGTACTCATGGACGTATGTTTTTATGGGTGGGTGCGCGTATTAATGCCTTAAAAATATGCAAAATAGTAATATAATATAGTCGTAATTATCTATATATGGGGACATTGGAGTTGGACCCTCGAAATCCATTGACCCCATTCCAAATTAGTATTTAATTCCGTGTCAAGAAGTACTGAATGGGATCGAACGATATCGAAATACCAAAAATAGAAAATATATAATAACAGAGAATAACAAATCAAATATGACTGCGAGGAAAAGATAAAATGAATTTCATGGGTGGATATCCGAATATTCGGATACTCGGAACCGAATCCGGATACCTGTTACCTGGACCCAAAAGATCCGGATATTCGATGTTTCGGATATCCGGTCCAATTAATTCGCGCGATTTTGGTCGCAGATTCAGAGATCCAGTGTTCGGACTTCGTTCTTATGATACCCAGCCGTTGTAGCTCAGTGATACAGTTCGTCAGTGATTAGCAAGCGGACATGTTCTCTCTTCGCTTACGCTTAGGAAAAGCGAGCTCTAGGTGTGGTGTGTTGGAAGACTTCGCTCAGTCTCCGACACAGTTTTTGTGTTTAGATACTTAAGAATCTTTTTTTTTTGTGATATATAGTATTATTTAATTCGATTATAAATGGCGTATAATGGAGAAAAAGTAGTGAGAGGAAACACTGAAAATTGACTTTAGTGACTTTCCTCATCGTCCCCATATTATCTCGATACATAATATGGTACATGAATGCCTATGTTTAGAACCTAGTGAAGTTGTAGCTATAGAAATACGCCATTATTTGAATAAATCGTTCATTAAATGTGTAAATAGAGAAGTGGCTGAAAGGGTGTTACAAGAATGTAAAGGTGAAGTTATTTACATTGAGAATGGCATAAGATATAAATTATCTATTAAACTAGAACGTTAATAGATAACCGGAACGAAGTTTCATATTAACGACTGTACCTCTTGAACTAACGGATCAGTTTATTGCTGAATGTTTACAGTGTATGGCGTGGCGTCGTCCATGAAACAACATTTTTACCAGTATCTACATTATGACGTGTACAATGGTAAGAGAGAGATCTCTTTTTAGAAATTAAATCGTGTTTGACCGAGATTTGTTCGCATGCTGAAATTTAATGTTCATGTTTTTTCGACAGATAATTCAACAAAATCCTACTTAGTCTATAACATATACACGATCTGAAAAAGAACAAGATCCAAATCTCTTTATAAACTCTACAAATTTTCCTACAGTAGTGCAAAGCTTGAAACAAAAAGAGAGAAGTGACCTTCATACAAGTTTGATTGCTCCTGCTCAAAGCGAACCGCGGGGCAGTGATGACAATGAAGTACAAGGCAGTGTATTACTTGTAGGCATCACAAGTGTAGTGTAGGGAAGTAAAGAACAAAAAGAAGAATTTACTTGTCAGTGCGTGTGCTGAGAACGGCGAGTCATCGTCTATGAATGAGGAACATATTGGTCTAGAAAGTGAATCTTAGGAAGAATAAGTTTTTGAAGTGATCAAATATTTGATAAAGATGATATAAAGAATTCATCAAATGTTCTAACTAAAGAGGAAGAGAGTGTAGGTGAGTTATACAAGGATGATAATATAACTTCAGGAGAGGAGGAAGGGGATGAGTAGGGAGAGGAGGTGGCCCTTTTCGCAGAACCCGTTTCAAAAAGCCCAAGGTAAGTGCCCCATCTCAGATGTTTAGTAAGAAAACAGCTCGAAAGTTAAAAGAACTAAAACCAAAAAACAAGAGAAGAGGAAGATAGTGGTCATGACCTGTTTTTTGGTACCTTGATCCGTGTAAGTGTTTTTCATGCGATCAACATTGCATTAACTTTTCTTTGCTTTTTGTTCAATTTTGTGATATATCATTTGGTATATAAGAACACACCTTTTAAATATGTATACATATGGTGCTGGCTGTGGACACTAAATCAAGATGACAGTATTCAGTTTCTTCGTAATACTATGGTTACTATTACCAGGCACAAAAATTTCAGAAGATCCTTTATCGTATAATATGGCTAATAAACAAAACATGCAATTTGAAAGTCGTGACTTTTAACATTTGTAAAGCGTATAGTGAAGAAACTAATCAAATTCTTACTAATTATGTGCGCGAAATGGCCATACTGGTACTTGCGATGCAGGAGATCAGCCACACGAATTTCTAGATTCGTAACTATACCTACATAAAAATTATAATCTAGCGGACAAAGTAGGTTGCAGCTTTGCGATAAGAAGCGATGTTGATTTTGAAGAAGTATTTAAAACTCCAGATGTACGCATTTTCAGTATAAAAATTTATGATTTAATCATAGCTAATGTATACGTGAATAGTGGATCTGAAGGTAGACAGCAGAGTTTGTTTTTTGACTTTGCGTGCTATTTACAATCTATAAAAAGAAGAAAGTTAGTTATTGTTGGTGATTTCAATTCAATCTATGAAAGGCCGGCTTCTACATCAGATAATAACTTTAGCAAAGAGTTTGTACAAATTATGAAAACATTTTAGTTAGATGAAGTTTGGAAAATACTGAATCTAAACCAAATATTTTACACGTATATTACAAACCTATTTAAGAACAAGCTAAATTATATCATAGTGAGTCAAGACATGAAACCGAGGTTATGTACTATAAAAGCCTATAAATTAGCATGTTACTGATCATTGTTCTTTAGTAGTAAATTTTAAATGGGGGATAAATTTATTTATGCGTAAACCATATATATGGCGTTTAAACACTGATTTTTTGAATGATGAAAACTTTCAAATATTAAGAAATGAAGTGTGGTTAGAGACATAAATATTATCAAACACCTCAGACACTATTAAGTGTGTTTGAGAAAACAAAAAAGTTTTAGGTATGCCTATAAATCTTTCAATTTTAAACATTATGAAGACAAAATGAAAAAGTTAAATTTCTATCAGGATTTATTACAAGTATATAATGAGAAGGCTGTGCAGGATGTAGCTTTTTGCCCAAAGTGAGGAAATTACAAGGACATATTAAGATGTTCTTAAAAGCTTGTGTTCTGGGTATCACTAAAAGAAATCAACTAAGTAAATGTGGTATATCAGAGACTCTTAATCTTGCAAATATTATAATAGATCATAAACGAAAAGAATATAACTTCATTAGGAGATTCCGTATTGGAAATGGCCACATATTTGAAGGGTAAGACATTTTTTCATGTATTCGTAATCAATATCTTTCCCTCTTCCAAAAGGGGAGGTAGATGTGTTATCTGTTTTCGATTTACAGTAATTGCCCACCCTATCAGAGGAAGATGGAGTTCTTTTTTTTTTGCAAGCATATTTCAAGGAAAATGAAATTAATATTGCAATAAAACAATTAACTTCTACATCAATGGGGGTTGAGGATGGAACCAATAGTCAATGGATGAAACAAAATAGAAAGAAAATTGCGGTCAACTTAATATTTGTTTTTAATACTTCTGGCAAGCTCCTCAAGGAGATACAGATTTTTTACATCTATCGGTATCCTTTTAAAAATAATAATAATGACATAGCATCGGTAGGCAACTGTCACCTTATTCACCTACAAAACTATGATACTAAACTTTTCTAAAATGTGTTGTAAACAGATTACAAAAAATAATTTCAAAGTTACTATACCCGTGTCAGAGCGGTCACAAAGGACCATTCCTATCTATGTTCATCTCATGAACATACGAGATGTTTTATTGCATGCAAATGAAAGTGACACAATACCAATACTCTTACTAAAGACCGATTTTCGAAGAGCATACGATACCGTGTCATGGGTACTTATTTAAGGTATTAGAAATCATGAATTTTCCACAAAGCTTTATAAAAATGATGAAATGTGTTTATGACAATCGATAATTTATATTATCCATAAATTCTGTTATCCTTCCTAAAATAAAAATCAATGTTGGGGACACGCAAGGCTGTTATCTGGCCCCGGTTTTCTTTAGTTTGTGAATCGTTCCATTCGTCACAGCAGTATATAATGCGCTCAGTGGCGTAACTTTTATACACAATCCAGTAAAATGCATCTTTTATGCTGATGATGCGACTTTTTTTGGCAAAAAATAATCAAGAAATAGACGACATTTTTCATTTTGTGAAAATTTTAGAAAATATATCTGGTATTGTGCTTAATCCTCAGAAAACACAGACACTTACTTAATTTAAAAGCTAAGATACAGGGTAATATGTTACAACAGCATAATGTAAAACAATCTATTAATATTCTTGGAGTGGAATGGTATAGTGTTTTTGCTCAAACTGTCACAAATGCAGAAAATCGGTTATTAAAAACTTTTACCATTAATACGCTAGCATATAAGAGTTGTCTTACATCGTTACTTGATAGAGCTAGATTTTTTAATATTTTTGTCTGCAGTAAAATGCTAAAATTGAATCCTGTCTCTAACAAATTTTGTACTCAAATACATAGGATATTTCTTATGGTTTCAACAAATTCTTAGAACACCTCGATACCTTTGTATAAAAAATAGAGGACGGACGTATTAATTTGAAAAACATACAGATACAAGCTCGAGCACTATTATCTCACCGATTTTTACAAGTATTGTGTACGTATACTGACAATTTGTCGTCTGATGTTACATTAAGAAAATTAAGAGACATTGATGACATTGCTCCGGTTAACATTATTTCTTTTAGGGATCCTATGAAATATTTTGCGACTACGATACTTGATTTTGCTTATGCACTTATAGGTAAGATTCAAATAGAATTATACTCAGTTAAAAATTTCGATATTTGAAAACAGAGCTTAGTAAGATAGAAAAACAATATGTTCCAAGTAGTGTCTCTTTTACGTCAGAATTTACCTGTTATAAAATTTTACTCAGTGTTACATCATCATATGTTTCTACAAATATATAATTTGGAATATTATGGGCGCAATTTGTACAAAAATGCTATTAGAGAATATGAGGCCTGTAGTAAATGCAAAAAAGAAAACTTATACACATAAACTAATTGTATGTAATGATAAGGACAAAATTTGAAAAAAAAATCTTAACATACTGGGTCGCATTTTGAGAATCAGTGTGAAAGACATGACATGTGAAAAAATATTTCAGACCCCGTCATACAGAATATTTCCAAAATCAAAACAAAAGTTTACGATGTGGTTCATAGCTCAAACTTTATATATATATATAAATTTGAAACTCATATGACCGATGAAAGATAGTATGTTCAATACTTATTGTATAAATATCATCACTTGAGTCAAAAACAGAAAGTGGCCGCCTTTGCTTCATATTATAAAGCGTTATTTTGAATATTAAAAAAAGTGATAGGGTGTTGGCGTAGCATTCGGGTGGTCGTGGTGTCAATACCAACGACCTACTATCGTGACTGAGGTTTTTCATACCGGGAAGGCATTTTCAACATTTGCCCTGGCCGACACCTTCCCGAATCCTTTTCCCCTTCCCTATCCCGACCTGAGCCTTATATGCCGGAAGTCCATATATAAAATTCAGATTTAATTCTAAATTAATGTTTCAACCTAAACCTACCTTAGACTAAGTCTAAACTCTGTCTTTACAATCGGTCCTAGGTGTTCAGAGAGTTGTTTGACATCATATTTTGGCTCACCAAAGTAGAAGAGGACCAACATTTTGTTGTTGTTTTAACCAGGGGTCAAAGTCCAGGTCAGTGAAAAAAAAGAAAAAGAAGAAGAAGAAAAAGAAAAAGATTTTTTTTACTATGCATATTAAATTGAACCTGTAAGAAAGGACTCGGCAGAACAGGATGAGGTGATAGTGGTAGGAGAGTTACATACCAGGTCAGTGAAAAAAGAAGAAAAAGAAGAAGAAGAAGAAAGATAGTAATAGGAGTGTTGTACAGAAAACAACAAAAAGTGTGTCTGACGCAAAGGACGTGTTCACGGTGAACTCATACTATTACGAGGTTAACATATTTTATTTTATTAAGTTGGTATACATATTGCGAAGACTGAACTTGTTGCAAAGGACCTGCCCCCTCGATGAATCGATAGTAATAGGAGTGTTGTACAGAAAACAACAAAAAGTGTGTCTGACTCAAAGGACGTGTTCACGGCTTTTTAATATGAAGGATATTCTTCATATATAAAGTTTTGTGAAGGTGAAATTACAGACCGATTTAGAAAACGACTGATCAGGAAGAAAAGAGGTTTAAAACTGAAGTAATCTTTTCTCTGATTTGCACACGAACTATCATACTCATTTTGAAATCGTTCCAAGTTAAAACCTAGGCTGATGCAATGTTGAGATTAATCAACTATGACATGTTAACAGCGACCGTACAATCTGATGAAAGAAGTGAAGGAAATGAGATCAGAAAACTTTGTATGATACTTGTTTTGAAAGCATTGTAGTTTATTTTCCGGCTTAGTTAAATATCTGATAAACTAGAGCTAATGTACAGAAGATTAAATTCACGTGAAGAAATAACGCTTGTGTGTAATCTTCTTTAAAGATTGATACATTGTCTTAACTATTATCTGATGAAAACGGTACTCAACTCGTGACGTCTGATGTGAAAATGCAAACAGGGCGATGAAAGTCTGTGTAAATGTAGATAGTGTTTAAGAAGATAGACTACATCTTTGTAATGTTTGAAAAGACATATTGTAACAGGGAAAGTCAATAGCTGACGAAATAAGCACATACCTCTATTGGGAAAGATAAAGAGAGAAAGAAAAGAGATAAATAAATAATTTACATGGTGAAACATTCTTGTGATCATTATTTGTCGAAAGCTCGTACTCAAACGCATGACGTCTGATGAGCAATGCAAACAGCTGAGTGAAAGACATCTCTCACAAACATTGAATTGAAAGCTGATGAAATATGGACACAGCTAGTAGGAGAGCATTTCACCTTCGCTAGTTCTTAAAAATCGTTCTTCACTTCAGATTTTTTGTGTTCCGACTCTCTGAAGGAAAATTTGAATTAAAGGTAAATAATTTTTATTCTTAGAGAAAATAGATTTGAAAAAACTTCAAGTGTATTGTTTTATGACACTTTAGTAGGATAATTTCAATTGAATGTAATTTCTTTTATTTATAGCCTTACGCATTTAAGACTCAGGGTGGAGGAAGGGGCCACGGTGGCTCAGTTGATAGAGCGCTCACCTCTGGTGCTAGGGGTTGTCGGATCGATCCCTGCTCATGCCATGTGGGCTTTGTGGTGGATAAACACCGTGTGCGTGGGTTTTTCTCTTGGTACTCCCGTTTCCTCCCACTTTCTTCATTCCACCAATTCATCCCATCATCATCCATACGGCCTGAGCCATAGTTGCGTAAAGGCCTTAAAATAAATTCAAAAAATTGAAAATTCAGGGTGGAGGATAAAGGAGGAGGGGAGGGGAAGGATGTAGGTAGATTTTTGTGAGAGGCTTATATAGAAGAAAACATTTTAGAATTTGTCTTATGTGACTGGGAGGCATGCGGACAGTGATTATGTTAGACATTTGTCTTGGGGGGGATTCTCTAAAAATTTTCGAATACATTCGAACTTTTTACGATAAAAGCTTGATAGTTATAGAACTCATGAGTGAATGGTTTACATCTATAGCCAGTGGGAGGCATACGAACAGTGATTCTGCTAGAGTTTTTTATGGGGGTTCTCTGTCATGTCACGGTTTTAGGTAGGTCTTATATTGAAGATATCATTCTATCATTTGCATGCGGGTAGTAATTTTGCTAGACTTTTGAGTAAATGGTTTACATTTATACTCACTGGGGAGGCATGCGGACAGTGATTATGTTAGACATTTGTCTTGGGGGGGTTCTCTAAAATTTTTCGAATACATTCGAACTTTTTACGATAAAAGCTTGATAGTGATTAGACCTCATGAGTGAATGGTTTACATCTATAGCCAGTGGGAGGCATACGAACAGTGATTCTGCTAGATTTTTTTATGGGGGTTCTCTGTCATGTCACGGTTTTAGGTAGGTCTTATATTGAAGATATCATTCTATCATTTGCATGCGGGTAGTAATTTTGCTAGACTTTTGAGTGAATGGTTTACATTTATACTCACTGGGGAGGCATGAGGACAGTGATTATGTTAGACTTTTTTCTTGGGGGGGGCTTCTCTAAAAATTTTCGAATACATTCGAACTTTTTACGATAAAAGCTTGATAGTGATTAGACCTCATGAGTAAATGGTTTACATCTATAGCCAGTGGGAGGCATA
>JAGDQP010020094.1:1883-33847 GCA_022664845.1 Lepisma saccharinum | reverse complement strand
TGGAAGTAATTTGAAAACTTGTATTTAGAAACAATTGGTTGGCAGCACTGCCCCACTGCATCAGTCAAGGCTACTCCGGCGTCTCGGAGCTAGTGTAGCCAATACCTTTAGAACGACACCTCAACTATTTCTCTATACCTTGTAGTTCCTGAGATCTAATTTGTGGACACGAAAGGAGAGACGGGCAGACGCATTGAGCGGGATTATAAGCTCCCTCAGATATAGCTTCGCTATCAAGGTACCTAAAAACAGCAATCAAATAATTAATATTTTGTGGTTTGATTTCATACATATGAGTTCCTATCTGAATAGTATTTATTGCACTGCTCTTTGTATTTTCTGTTACTTTCACAAACTGACCGAGACGTATTTCCCTCTCATCCATCACTAGTGTTCAGCCGAAACAAATGATTATCATTCATATTTTCATAGTTATTTCTTCAGAAGGTTTATTCGTACCTAAATCTCTTCACGAGTAATTTATCACCTCTCTTCGAAAGACAAAAAGGCCTACAATAACACTATTTATATGCTTTCTCTTTCTGTACATGAGAATTTCTTTCAAGACCTGATTTTAATCAAATTCAAGTAATAAGTAGAGTGGAAACAAATATCATTAGGAGCAAGCTTCGCATAATACGAATAGCATGCTGGTCATACCACTTCAAATTACGGGAATGTTCCTCCGACCCTTACGTGATTTGAAATTTACCCGCATTAATCTGAAGTTTTGCACTGTGAGCGTAGCAAGAGTTCAAGTCCCACGAGTTTATATTGAACGGGATGGTTCGAAACCCACACTACAAGCTGTACGTTCTGTTCTTAAATCGCCAGTTCGCTTAGAACTTTCATAACAATAATTCAGTGAATCAATCTGAGTGTTTGGAATCTAAAATTGGCTTTCTTTATATGAAATATTACCCTTACAAAATTTTAATACACATTTTAAAAAAATCAACTTATCCTTGCATAGCGTTAATAAAATCCATATAAACTTTTATTGCTCGTCTTAGTACAATGATATGAGTGAATTCAGTGAGTAATTTTATGAATCGCAAAAGTGGACGAAGATAGCTTTATACCTTTATATCTTTCAGATATATCGGCGTTTCACATTGTCTCAATCTTCCTCCGATAAAACATTGAGACAATTGTTTAACGTCCGCCTTTGTAACCGTTTATTCAACATATAAAGATTGAAAAAAAAACTATTTGAAACATTTCTTCAGTCATTAAACGCTGAACAGACAATTGAAAAAAAAACATTTTCTCAACATTTTATAAACCATGTGCATCGGGGTTGAAAATTTGCATCGGTATATTCCCGGAACCAAGAGATTCCCGACGATAATAATTTAGTTTTATTTTGTTTTATTGTGGTAAAAGGAAAGAGACTAGGAGAAATTCAGCTTTATTCTTAGCAAATCAAATTTAAATTTGATGAGATCTTAAACTATATAAGCCCTTTGACTTTCTTTTTCTAAAGAGGCGCTTTCAGAAACTGGATTGTGGCCAGATACAAAATTGAAAACATATATGCAATTTAAGAGCCAGGTATTAAGAATAAAGACAAATTGGTTCCAAATGAGCAAATCAAATTTAAATTTGATGAGAAATTAGACTATTATATTGATCTCTCAATAATTTTCTAAAAAAGCACTAATTCTCAAGTTCGTTTTAAATCTCACTAGATCATATCAAGGAATGAGTCATAACGGTAGCAGTACTGCGCTAAAGATCTTACTCACACCAATATGGATTGATCGAATTGTAATTCGAGAAATGTATTCCTTCCAATGAACTTCATTCTCTTTTATAAAATGCTAACTAAATAACTCTATGGCTTACGGGACTCACAAATTCATTACCGCAGTAATAAATATTCGCCATTGGATTCTCTCCTGAGTAAGATCAAGTCAGTCTTCATCGTGAACACTTTCGTCTTGAAGAGTTATTTCCTGCCAACAACATCTCGGTCTTCCCAATGTCCTCTTTCCCTCCCTCTTCCCAAACACGATGGAATATAATCTGAGTTTCCCCCATCAAGTTACATGGCCTGTCCACCTTAGCCGACGTGATTTCGTTAGTCTTACAACATCGTGTGAATCATACAGTTTATGGAGTTCTTCATTATCCATCCTCCTCCACTCTCTTTTCATCTCGTCCCGCTTCGGTTCGTATATCTTTCTCAAATTTAAATAAAATACTAACATCGTTAAAATTTTATTGTTAGCATCTCTATTTCATATTTCCCCTTGTTTTATCCTTTTAATAAAATATCTGCATTGCTTTCTTGCGGCATACTAGTGTGCTAAGAATCTTTTGAGTCTTTGAGAACCTGTTTGAGAACTGTCGCAATAGACCATACAAATAACTAACATTTCAGTACACATCAAAGACACATTACATTCTACAAGTAAAAAATAAATCTGAAATTGTGTTAGGTCCTGTAATTTATTTAGCTTATGCTTCACTTTGACATTGGTGCTTAGGAGTCCGTGCAACTAGGATATATTTAATGGATTTGTACCAAAAGGCCATCATGTTGCCATCATGTGATATAGGCTAGGCTAAACTAAAATCAAGTTATGGAACATGATTTGAATATTAATCCGATCAAAATGATTCATCTCATCATAACGTAGAAGGAAGGAGATTGAAATACTTCCATCATGAATGTATTAAGCTTGATTCCTCTACACACAAATCGAATCTGTGAGTTTCTACATTCGAAAGAAGTCCGACAAAAGCGTTGACAAAAGTAACAGTTAAATTAAAGAAATCTTCAGTGAAATTACAGCTCCATTGGAAGTACATGTAGGTAGTTAATTCATTACAAGCATGTGCTGAGAGATGCGGCTAAAGTTAAGATAAATTGTATCGATATCGCAAGACGAGGTTAAACAAGGACATTCAAGGACGAAAGCTCATGAAATATTATGTTTGGAGATCACAGTGTCACTGAGCAAATATTCGAAATTCGTCCCGTAAATTACGGAAAGGTGTAAACAATTGAAAATAATCCGGTGCTAAAGAATACGATACTCCACGTGTAATTCACCAGAACTGGTTACTTGCAATGTGTAATCTAAGTCGATGTAGACTTGTTTCTCGCAGCATGCATTAAAGGGAAAATTAGAAGGCATTGAATGTATGGGCTCCAAAAGAACTCAAGCATCAGCCTTACATGAATAGCCAGAAGCTTCTTCACCTAGAAACTTCTTTACCGTGGTTACTGCGTGGGAATAGACACATCACCTTCGATGAAGAATGGGTTGTGTATTAAAATTTTCGTTAGAGTGGATAAGTTGTTAGCTCGCAGGTATATGTCAAAGGTCCTATTACAATTATAGAAAATTCTATTTACAGGGTGGTAGATGGTATCAAGTATTGGGTTGATACTTTACCGATAAAATTATTATCATCATCTACTGAGTTGAATGTTACACAGTAAATCTAAAGCTGTAATACTAGTGGTAACTAGGAAAACTTCCTTCTTCTTACAAGACTTCTCAGAGCCTTACGTATCGTGAATAACCAAGCAAAATCTTATTGAAGTTACCTCTGACGTTTACTTTATTAACAGCCAGCTCAACCCCAGAACAAAGCATATTGTAGTATTCAGATAGAATTGTTCACGATACGATCCTCGCTATTTATCAGTAATGCACCACAAAGTTTTATACTGATGATATCTACTTATTTTTGTAACAATAGCAGTGACGAGTCACCACATCCTATTTCTACGTTGGTTGATCTGCCACGCTCTCGTGATCCTAATTCTGGACATTTTAGTGAATCGGAACAAACGAAAAATATTTTTGCAAGGTTGAGAAATAGATAGTATATCTAACATCTGATTCCGTGTATAGTCTAATTTCTCTAAGTGCTTTGATTCTTTTACAAAACGTTCAGCTTAAAAAAATCATAATCATGGAATTATGGATTAAAATGTTCTAACGTTAACTTACAACACGGAAAGGAAAACTTTTATTTTAAAAAGTTACCTTTGTCAAGTGATAAATCATTCAGCCTTCTTAATTAATTTATTACAGAAATATTAGTTAATAAGTTTACATTAAATTATACAGTAATGCGTTTGTACACAATAATCTCTGTGAGATAACATCTTGTAAAAATTTTTATTCCTTATTCTGTTCACATATTTTTATTTTCACTCTATCCATATGGTTCGTTAAAGTAGCTTACAATATGTTAATAATAATTTATTTTCACATTGCTTTTTTAGTAAGAAGCCGTAGTTCTCAACGTATTTCGCTTAGGTCCATCAAATGACCTGAAACGAACTGGTAATGACTCGGTCTTGCGCGCACGTAGTTTTCCTTGTTCCGTTCTTCAAAATAAATATAGAGTGAAACTATTTTAATTACTTTTGCCAGCAAACTCACATTCTCAGAAGTTTTGCCGTTCACCCAATAAATCTCGTTTTCTCAACAGGTGTTTCGCGGCACTCTTATTGAGAATTACTGGTAAGAAGTTAGGAATTTTTTTTGCTTTTAAGTTCAAGTAACAAGTAAATATCATTATTTGATTACATAACTCTATTACTCTTAAACGTTTTAAAATTATTACCCATTTTGGTGATCACATTAAAATATTTTATACATAAAAATGTTTTAACTATACAAAGTAGGAGTTACTTAAGTACTAAAAATGTGTTGCCTAAGACGTAGATGCATAAAGACCATCAATAAATTCGAAACGAAAAATCTTCGTTGTGTGTGTTTTTTCATACTTTACCAAGCTGAATTATATCATACATCAATCAAATATTAGTACATCTTTGTTTGCTTGGTTCAAATTTGTGAATTGTACAATTTCTTCGTGTATTATCTCATTTTTATTTCTGTACTACAGCAATATAAGTATTCATGTTATTTTCGTGGAGTGTAAAGCTTTTTTATTAGTATTACATTATTTTTTATCCCTTTCTTCCACCCTTATGAATACTTTCTCATACGCACTCATTAACATGTTCATACACAGTTTGTTTTGTTCTAACATAAATAGCATGACACTGAAACCTAAACCAAAGACTAATATATAAAATGTTGTCTGAATATGACTCACAGATAAAGCTATTTTTATATCTTGGTTATCACTCTTAGCGTTTTTAATTTGGTGCGATATATTGCGAACTGTATGTTCATGCCATACTTGGGCGATTCCTGACTCTACCAGCTGACGAGTTATTTGGTTCATTGTGAATAAATAAGGTGATTCCTTAGCAATTGGATGAGCTATATAAAGTGAAGCTAGAGGTTCACGTACAATATGTACTTGATCACCATATTGAGTCATTATTTTGTATTCGAAAAAAGGTTTACCGTCAAAAAATGCGACATCGCCTGTAGTAGCAACACGACGTATGAACTTGTCAACCCCATCTACTTCTATATACTTTGATCGAATATCTTTTAATGAGGACTGACTTGCACCTAACAGAATAGCGGCTAATGAAGGGTTGCTCCCAATCTTAAGATCGGATCTCTCAAGATCACCCAAAGTGTTGATGTCTTGAGTGAAATGTGGCACTGTTAAAACACTTATCAGCATTCCATTGTAAAGGGTGTTCATAATAAGACTAAAACTGACGTATAAGAAGAACAACAGTCTAAGAGATGTTGTTATAGGTTGCTTGACAGAAATTGCCAAGAATACAGAAAATGTATATGCTACAGGGTGACTTGTTGATATATCTTTCTCTTCCAGTTCCATAACTTTTACAAAACAACTCCATACAACTGTTTCCGTAAATACCATGCATAACATGAGTAACCATATATCAGTGTGAAAAGGCAAAATCAAAGACATCCATTGAGGAATGCGGTGAGCTTTCTGTACCAGGAAACCAGCTTGATTAGTGAGTTGTGCATCAGTGTAGTCAACAACTTCAGCTCTTTCTTGAATGATGTACATGATATTGAATGACATATCTACTTTTCCGTTAACAATATCGCCAATAACCCCTACCCAAGTACCGTTAACAAGTTTATTACCGAAGTTAATGAAAGGGTGTTCTATTGCATAAATAGGTGTACCATTCATATATCGAATCATTTCCTCGAATAATATCGATCCAACTCCACCAAAATAAGATCGTCCATTAGGAACTTTGTATTTAATGACGAATGGTGGGTATTCGAATCCTGTACCGCGTATTGGATACCCATGAAGATTCCTGACCTTCTTAACAAGTGTATCGATCTTGAGTTCAGTTGCATTACAGATATCTACTTGTACAACAGACCTTTGGTAATCCTTAAGAAATGGATTAAATGTTGTAATTTGTAAATAGATAATTTCATTCAGTGTATATAAGTGAGACAGTGTCTTAATTGTAACAACAATTAAATCAAGAATTTTCAACTTCCATCCCAAAGTGAATATGTCTTTAATTTCAAGTTCCGAACTTGATGCACTAAGTAACAATACTAAATATTTAGCCTTAGCATTAACATTCCTGAACTTACTCATCTTTTGCAAAATATACATTACAGAATCATGGTCATTGATGAACAAAATATATGCTCCACATCCAGCTTGAAAATAGATGGGACGAGGCGTTTTCGTTTCGAATATACTTACAGAAATATAAACTATTTGTTGTGTTTGTACTAAATATTCTTTCAAAACGCTTTGTTCATTGCTGTCAGTAATTATACACAATTCTCTCTCTTTAGGTAGTAAGTTATAGCAAATAACAGTAAGGCAGAAAACTAGGTTTTGGCGTTGTACTTCATCATCATGTTTCTGGTAATGAATTTGAAATGATCCTTGTATAGCAGTCACAAGGCTGATTAATAGTATTGCAATGTACATGTAGTTTGACTTGATTTAATTCCTGAAATAAAGCAGAAAAAGGATCAATGAGAACTGTTTATTAGTTAAACGATCTCAAAACCAATACGTAAACCATTTTATGATAGTAGGATGAGAACATATTTAAATTCAGAGTTAACCGAACAACTTTACATCACTGTTAGCATAGATACTGTCTCTTTGATCCTTGAAATTCAGTAAAGGAAACGATTTCTTCAAATTTGAAAAAGTTCTTATCTGTGCGACCAGAAACAATATTCTTAGAAAAAAGGTATCAACAATCCCACTTAATCAAAACTGAGAACATACTGGAAATTATTGTAGATTTATGATCTTATATACTCTCAAATGAGAACGCTGGTATCTCAGAGTATGTAAATGCTAAATTTAGTAAGCGTATACATCCAAGAGTATAGAAAAATTGGAAATATTAAACTTTTGAAAATAGCTGGCAACACTGACCACTTCAGCACCTGTGAGGCGAAAAAGTACCTTTATGACCTGTTACAGTACCGAAATGCCACAGTTGGTGTGTATACGTACGTACAACGGTGTAGGGACAATATAAAGTAATATATTTTTCAAAATTGGTTGGCAACATTGAGAACGTCGGCGACTGACGCGCCCCCTGAGTACATCTATTACCTCTCCTAATACCTGAATTGTAAGTATTGCACGGATACGTGCAATAGTAAGGAAGTAATTAAAAAACTGATCTGGTTGACAACACTGGCGCATGGAGAACCTGTATGACCTGTCCCTGTAGCTAGCTGTCAAGTTTATTTCGTACAGGGTCAACGGTGTGGAAGCATTTGGAAATATTAAATGTTTGAAATTGGTTGGCAACACAGAAATCTGAAGCGCTTGCAGCGCCCGGAGTGCTTCTATGACCTGTCCCAGTATCTAATGTATATGTATCCAAAATATACTGTAAATCAACAAAAAATGTAGATTTATGACAGTAAATATATTTGTATACACTGAATTTTACAATAGGTTGGAAACTCTGATAAATGAGGTCGGGAACCTCGACATATTTTTTATTGGGTTGAATAATAATTATACCAAGTTTGATGCTGATAAATCCAGCAGTTTGGAAGCAATTTGAAGAAATGTATTTTTAAGAAGGTGGCACCACTGACAACTGGGACGCAATTCCGGAACATACATCTATGCCCTGGCCCAGTTCCTAAAGAACACGTACCACATTTTTTTTTTAAATCAATGAAGATACATTTTAAAAATCTCTTTTTAATTAGTTTGCAAAGCTGACGCTTCCGGTGATTTAAAATACCTTTACGGGCTGCATCGCGACTTAGAGATATATGTGTGTGAAATTTGGTTGAAATCCATGTACTTATGTAGTGTTGTATAAGTAACAGACAGTCAAACTCAACTACATACTGTATGCAGGGTGTTTCGGAAATAATGACGCAAAGTTCGGGAGGTGATTAATCAGATCAAAACAAGAAGAAAGTTCCTTTCAAGAATTCTGAAATTTGTTTCGTTTCGGAGATACAAGTGCTGAAAGTCACGGCGACATCGTCACACATGACGTCATAGCTCGACACATAATGACGTAAGCAGTGTCGGGTTAGCAATACGGATCGTAGTTTCGGATATCTGGATCTTCGGAGTTTCAGACATCCGGCCCAATGGATCCCTGCGATTTCGGTCTCAGACATCGGTATTCAAGAACTCAGTATTTGGACTTGATGCATTTGAAACTGCAATGCTGGCATGGTACATTAAGAAAGGCCCTGGATAATACTTTCCCCATTCTTTCCTTACCCCATTCCGGTCTGAGTCGAAGATGACAAAAGGTCATAAATCAATCCAATTGAATTCAATGTATCTGAAACTCAAAAAAATATATTTTATAGAGATGGATGTGTTTATTTGTTATTGTTTTCATGTCCGAAATGGACAATAACAAGTAGGCATGTAACATTCATACTTCTGTCATTTGAACATACATTTTTCGTCTTGTCTTTTAACAATGTAATGTTTTAAAGGTCGACCAGGGTTGCCAGATCGGGCGAAAAGTAGCGAATTGAGTAAACCGATTTGGCTATCCATTTTTGAAGTTGGGCGACTTTTGGCTTTTGGGGCTAGAAGTAAATCTTGTATTTAATTTGGGCGAAGTATTCCTACTTTTTTAAATGTTATTTATAAAAGCTGTTTGGGCATATTTTTAACAATACCATGCACTTAGCTCTACACTCACTTTCAGGTCCTATTTATGTACTTGTTGCAGAAAGACAAATGTAAGCACGATACGTTCATTAATTGAGCCTGAGTACGGGTTTTCAGAGTTTTACTTCAGTCACATCAAGTCAATGCCAGTATAGTACCTTAAAACTAGTCTAGCCTATATTAATTGGGCTACTGACAGTTGAAATCCGCTACTTTTTGCCACTTCACATGCTACTTTGGCCTCGGACATCTGGCAACCGTGAGGTTGAACGCCAGTACGTTTGTTTAGAGCATGCGAGCAAGTGTCGATAGTGTTTGGTTGGTGATGGAAGAGAAGGGAGAAAGAGAAAAAGTGCTGTCAATTATTTGCTTTCCTTTTCTATCACTCCAATATAGTGAACGAATATCATCATATGACTTGTTTCGAGAGCAATAGGCTTTCGAGTTGCGACTCATGTTTACACAAGTCATTAATTTCTTCTCTCTCCCCATGTTGTATCCTTCTGTACCTCCCTGTACCCTCTCAACACTCCAAAATGAAGAGTAACGAACGAAGGAAGACTTATCGTTTGGTAGCCAAAAAGTTATTACTCCGCCAAAATACCGAAGACTACTATGGTGTGTGTGTTCTGATGTAAACTCTTTCATTAGTATTTCAAATATCCCGAAATAACACTTGCGTTCCCAGTTGTTTTGCTCCTCAAATTTCCAGAAAATGTAAAATAAAAATAATAATGCCTCAATACGCAAAAAATATTTTGCCAGCAAAACCCACATTCCAAAGAGAAAATTACATAACTGACAATTACCGGCCACTAAATCTTAAAGACAATAACATGCATGGGCTGACGAAAAGTTGCCAATGAAAAGTGAGTCCATTCAGGCAATGTTCACAGTAAAGGCAAACATTAATATATCGAGTAAAATACTAAGCAAATGCCGGGATGGCACCTTCAACGGTCCTGACTCACATCATCTTTCCGAATCCTTTCCACTCCCCTATCCCTGCCTAAGGCTTAGATACCTAAGGTCATCAATAAAATTCAAATTCAAAATATGCGCTTGTACCATATATGTGCCAATTTCGATATCCGAAACCCAGATGTGGTTTCGAAGATCCAGATTTCTGAAACCTGGATCTGGATGGGAGAACCCCTGATATCCGATAGCCGGATCCGTTTGGCCATCCCTAGTTAGCAAATCATTCTCGAAGTAGTACCCGATACAACCATTTAAACAATGTTTTTGATTGACGGAGTACCGCTTAAACAGTTTTCGCAAACTAAGAATTTCATTGTCAAAGAATTAAAGGTTTAATAGGGCAAGCACAGAAATCTTGTGTAACCTACATTTGCCAATCACAAACATAGCCTTAATAGATGTATTGGGTACTAGTTAGACTCTGATTTCCTTGGCCGACCCCGCTTACGCCATTACTTGTCTAGATACGACGTCATTTGTAACTATGCCGCCAAAACTTTGAAACTAACCAGATTTCGGAGTTTATTGAAAGGAACTTTTTTCTTCTTTTGATGCAAATAATCTCCTCCCGAAGTTTGCGTCATTATTTCAGGCAAGGTTGATTCATTTAAGTCAAAGTGATTTAAATCAGATGATTTTTTGTTTAAATCAGTGGCTTTGACCTAATTCAACCTTTTTTTTTAAAGCAGAAATAAAGTGCAGTATTTTTTATCATTCTGTGATTTGAATTACCGGTATATATAAGTTGAAATGTACCCTTTAGTCCTTACATGATGATAGGCTTTTATGATCTAAACCAAAGCCAAATTGATCGACCCACTATAGCGATCAAGAAAAAAAAACTTTCGATAACACTGAGACCTAGACCCAACTCAGTTCGCGGGGTTGGAAGCACTAACCTGCAGTTTGCAAAGTAATGGATGTCTTGTGAAATGGTCTCATAATTGAGCTCCCACCTATTTATTTACGTTCAGGGAATATGTGACATGTGAGCGTATAGTATATGATATAGTACTCATCTTATAAGTGAAGTGAAGTTCATTAATCTATACGGGATATATTAAATCTAAAGAATTTGAGTGAAAGAGAAAATCGAGTGATCATTAAAGTGCCTATCTTCTAGCGTGGAGTGAAAGAGCTTGACAGCTACCGGAGGAATACTGAAGCGGTTTGAATAAATTATTATTATATTCTAGGTAGCCTAAAGAGAATCTTCACTTGGTGAGTAACGCTTTTTTTTATCCTTGTTAGCAGTTTGCCGAACGTGCAGTTTTCACTCATTTAGAAGAACAAATATATTTATTCAGCTGGTACTTATGAGATAAACGCTTTCGATATTTTCACCGATAAAAAAATCTGAGTATCTATGTCACCAGTGGCGGCGATAAGGCCTCCGCGAACCCCGCCGCACCGCGCGGGGAGGGGAGGGGATGACCCGAAGGGGGCCCTCAACCAACTAATAGAATATAAATATAATTATCCGATGGAAATAATAGGCCCCGATTTCACAAAAGCCACAGATTTGTAATTTCTACAAAATCGTGAAAGAAAGAAAATAACATTTTGCAAGATCGGTAAATAACTAAATAACACTGAACAATATTGTTTTTCGGGACCCCGTCTGTTGAACAAAACCAATGTGGGATCAACTAATACATAGCCTTTAAATACAAAGAAAAATTTAATTGGGCCAAAGGCGGTATTTTAAGAAAAACTTACGAACGATAATTATAACAGTGGAAAAAACAGTTTATAAACAGTATTCTGTATAAGAATTACTTTCGGGGGCCCCCAATCACTTAGAAATAAGTAAATAACCTCTTAATGATTGATACAAATTAGAGATCATTTGGAAAATTTCAAAAGCTTTGCAAAAAGGAACAGCTAGTCTTAATAAAGCGTGGCAGTATTTGAGCCGCCCATCTGATAATTTGAAAGCTTTAAGAGGAGACTATTCTTGCTTTCTGACTGATGCAAAAAAAGTTAGCACCGTCATGGAATATCCTTGTGAAATGAGGAAACAAACGAAAAGAGGTCTGTCAAATGTTTTTTTTTATGAAGTTGCAGTCGACCACAGAATTGATTTGATGATCCAATAAAAGTATTTGAAATAACAGTATTTAACGCCACGCTAGACATTGTGATAAACCAGCTGGAAATTAGGTTCCACAGTTTGCATTGCATTGTAGAAAGGTTTTCTTTCCTGTCACCTCAAGAATTGGTAAACTTAACACAAAGAAGTAGTACAGAAATGTAAGGCGACTTTCAGACTACTTTGCCGCACGTACCAAAGTTCGTACCGTTGTGCACGCGCTAGGTGTTTCACTGCTCAATGGCCAACGGGGAAAAGTTGTTCATTCATTTACGATTTGCTAATTTTGTAAAGAGGGATGATAAAGAAAGGCTGTTGTGTTTATACTTGCTTCATATACAGCGCAAAAAGCGAAAGACCAAAAGAAGAAAATGGGTTCACTCATTGAATATTGAAAGATCTGTCACTAAGGTTTTTGTTTTATTATTTAATAAATTGAAAAGTGATGAAGGCAAGTTTAAATATTATTTTAGAATGTCAATAGCTTCATTCGATGAACTCCTGAACAAAATGCAAGGACAAATTCAGAGAGAGAGAGAGACACATATTATTCCGTACGAAGAGCGAACAGATCAGCTAATTACATTATTTTTTATCGCCTCTTATTTTGTTGGGTCAAAATATTCAAAGAAACAGCCTAGATATGAGAAATAATACTTATTATTATTATTATTTAAATACCATATTTATTTTTCTCTTTCTCGCTGAGATTCTCAAAATCAGGGTTTAAGTGTGCGCAAACTTCTCCCCATGCAATGGTCGTTTCCCTTCTGGATTTAAATTCTTCCAAGCTTTTATTCCATAAAACAGGTCTGCCTTCCACTAAAGTTATTAAAACTTCCACTTCTACTTCACTGGAATCCATTTCTCAAGCCTCCAGATCCATCCCAACTCAGCACTGAAGAAGAGAATCCGGAAAATTATTCCAAATTGGGACTGACAAAAATCTTTTGTTGAGCGGCGCGCACAGCTCTGTGTGAAAAGCACCTTACCCTGCAATAGTAATCAACCAGCTATCGACGGCAAGACGCTCTTGAGTAGTGTGAAGAGCTCCATTTACATTAATGTTAATCACACAAGAGCGACGCGCGCCGGCGACGGCGCGGCGCGTACTCTGAAAGCGGCCTAAGACTCTCGTAAACATATATCCAGCAGACCTCTCAAAATCACTGCCTGACGAAGTAATATCTTTTAGAACATTGCTAGGGAAAGAACTAAATGAAAAAGAAAACGTCAGGGAACTAATAAATTTACTTGTTGAAGAAAATTTGTGCCTTATCAGTTGCCTCCAAGATTTGACTACTGTTCTACAACTTTACTTAACCCTTTTAGTCATAACAGCTACAGTAGAGAGAAGCTTTTCTAACCTGAGTTTGATAGTCATATCTAAGAAGTAATGTGTGTAAGTAACATGGCAATTTTGACCATTGAACGCGAAGAAACGCAAAAGGTCAGTAAAGTAGTTGACCAGTTTCTTACTTTAAAAAAGAAGATTAGGAGAACAGTAAAGTGACTAAGGACCTACAATTAAATATGTAAATGCCAACACTGTAAATAAAATAACGCAGACTAGAGAACTTTGACTATTATAGTAAACTAAACTGTGTACAGAAATGAAGAGTATGTTCGTGTTGAAATTTGAACTGTGCTAAAGTACATGAAAGAAGTGAAAGGTGAAAGAAAGTTATAAAATAAATTATGGTACCAGTTCCCGAGAAATTGCAGGTGACATATAATTTAAATTTAGTTAAGTTTCTAAGTTATATGCTTTTTTTTTATTTTATATTTTATTGTTACTTAGACGCGACTGTAATATGTTATTTTATTGGTTTCTCATTCTTTTTCGTCGAAGCTCTCAACTGTGATCCCCACTGTCTTTTTTAACAGCAGCTCCCCAATGCAGAGATTTCCTGGGCAGAGCCGGGAATTGAACACGATTCTTGTCCGTGCTGCTTGGCTTCAGTGTGTCTCGTGAAACCAAGCAGTTAGGTAGTTGGTGAAACTGTTACACGTTTTTAGTTTTTGATTAAAACAGAAATTGTTGTTTTGTAACATTACCTATTTGTGTACTTGTATCAAATTATTTGATTTCTTTACAAATTGCTCAAAAGGAATTTATACTCAGTGGAAATATAAAGTTTACTTATGTGTATGCTGAAGAATGAAAGTGGAAAGCTGCGTATCCACTATTGATTCGAATGGATTAAATACCTGTTATTGCGTTGAATTTTATCTAAGGGCTTTAGACAACTTTGGATCAGACCGACTGGATGATGATGGTAGGGTTAACATAATTGCGGGCTAAATACAGACAAGAATTTTTAATTAATTAGAATGAAACGCCGAACGAATACTTGCGACATCAGTATGAAATACACACTTTATATTCATCATTACCATTTATCTCTATTACCATGGGCGGAGGATCTTTTGGTTACTTTTCTACATCTTGTTTTTTGTGAAAAGTTACTATGGGATGACAAACACTGTAGGAACATAGCTATGCGATAACAAATAATAGGTGATACTACAGTTTAATAAAGGTACGGGGGGGGGGGGGGATTTCATTTGTGTGCAGCACAAAAGTATTTCTAAATGGTGTGATATGCCTTTGTGGAAATATAGGTGCCGATGGGTTTTAAATAATTAACAGTCTACAACTGATTAAATGAAAATTATAGACCTTTAGTTATATTTTACAAAGTATTGTACGGAAACGAACAGTGACTGCAAAATACGGACTGTCCGTACAAAATACGTATGTATGGCAACCTTAATATTGAGAGAATTCGTAGAATTAAAAAGTGGGGGGAAACGAAACCCACGCACACAGCTTTTGTTAACCACAGAGCCCACACGGCACGAGCCGGAATCGAATCGGAGATCCCAAGGATCAAAGGTGAGCGCTCTATCATTGAACGACAGCGGCTACAAAATAGCTCTCACACTTTATGAAATATTGTTATGGGATGTTCCGAAATATATAGTGCGATTTTGAGGACTGAAAACTAAGTAAAATGAACTAAAATTTATCTTAGTAAACATAAATCCTAGCATATTTTGTTAGGAAGATGTAGCCTGGAGAAGAGAGGCAATTATAAAATTTTGCAATTGCTTAGGAAGAAAGAAAGTCACATACGTCATTTTAAAAGGGAAGCTCATACATAGAATCATTGTAAATTGATTCTTTTTTAACTTACTTACGGTATTCTCTGAAACCATTCATCGTGAATCGACGAAAGTACGTAACGTAAAAGTTTCCTACACGTTGAATTTATTTGTAAAATATACCATAAGTAAGTAACGTTATAATGTTCCTTCATTTTCAAAATTATAATAAGTTGGTTTAATTGCCTGTTTTCCGCAGCGGACAGGATATGTTCGAGAATTTTAGTTTTTACTGGTTAAGGTAGGAATATTTGAAAGGGAGAAACTAACTTAGTAGCTTTTTCAGTGCCGCAAGTTATTCAAATCAAATATTTTGATTTAAATTTAAAAAAAAAATCAATTTAAATAAAAAAGAAACAAAAAAATGAAATAAAAATCTTGATTCTTTTTCAACCCTGATTTCAGGTGTATATATATATATATATATATATATATATATATATATATATATGAGTGTAAAAAAGTCTATTTTGTGTTAAATGCACACACTTGGAATGAAACATTTGGAGACACTAGAAATGCCGAAGTGGAATATGACAAATAATAACTTGTTTCTTATTTCGCCTGTAGACTTCATCTGCGAAGTTTGTGTATAATTCTCTTGAGAAGGGGAGAGAGAAATGAAAATTACAATAATACAGAATGTTATTAAGAATAAGCGCACCTTCGCGAGAAAAGCGACACAAGTCAAAAATTTGCTTTTTTCTTTTTTTTAGTCGAAAAATAGTGAAAATATCTCTACTTTTATCGAGAAAATTTTCACAAGTATAACTTTAAAATTGTTCGGGAGAGGACACTTGTGTCGTCTTTCCGTTAGGAACGTTACGTTTACCGTCTATCAGGAAAACTCACTTGTCAGTTGTTTCAAAGCCACTCTGGAATAAAGAACAAGTTCTCCAGAAAAGTGACATAATTGGAGTTGTGACGGTTTTGAATAGAACTCTGTGTACTCAGACGTGTACTTACTTGTCAAGAATATTGGCATATTTTGTTTTGTGACGTTTATTGTGATAAAAAAAACATCATTGTTGTGCTTGTGTTACACATTAACTAAAGTTTTTTTTCGATTTGTGTCAAAGGTTTCAGACGTATCGCTTCTTTATTAATGACTTCACTCTCTTGTAATTACTTTACGTCATGGCTTCTCGTAATGAGTTGATTTTAAGACTGGCCAAACAGGTACAGAAACGGTCCACAAATAGCTCTATTGGTTCCGATAATGAAGATAATAATATGTTTTGGTCTGTAGTAACCTACGCACCAGTAGAGAACAAAGTTGGAGCAACTGCACTACCGTGTACTCACGCAGCAACAATTTCAACTGTAAGTAGATTGTGTAAGTCCACGGCTGAAGATTTGACTGATGAAAAACCCTGCTCGACATCCAATAGAGGTAGTACACAAGAAAATACTGTATGCGATATGGATGTCAGTGATTCTACCAATGAAGATTTTGATGATTCTGATGTTGACCCAAACTACTGTCCTTCAGAATGTGAAAGTAGCAGTACCGATACAAACTGTTTAGTGAGCAAAGAAACTTGTTTCTCGCAGCCGAAGAATGTGCAACCAAGAAAAGAGTGCTGCATTGTACATAACGGTGAAAGTTGTGGCATTGTTACTAGTGGCAACCAAATAGCAACAGATACTCAGCTCTCTGAAATTGTTGAAGGCAGTACGAAAACGGGCAAGAGACGCTCATCAGCACCAGATAAATGGTTAAAGAATGTAGCAAAGTCTTTTCGGAACAAAGGACAAGCTTATATTTCTTCCTCGAAAACAAAAAAAGCAATTTCCAAGAAAGGAAGTCAAACCCCCATGTGGTGCAAAATGCAGATTAAAATGCTCCACAAAAATTAGTTTACAGACAAGACAAGACATTTTTACAAAATACTGGGAACTAGGTGATGTGAGACAGCGTGACTTCATTGCTTCTAATATGCGGTGCATACAACCTCGTTATCGATACGCAACACAAGACAGTAAGAGACATGTCAGTAATGCATTCTATTTTGAAATAGAAGGTCAATCGATTAGAGTGTGCAAACAGTTTTTTTAAATCTACCCTTGATATCAGTGACAGACCAATTAGAACTGTAATTGAGAAGAAGGAAAGCAAAGGAGGATTCGTAGCAGAAGATCGCCGTGGGAAGCACAAAAATCATAAGACTGTGGAACACAACATCAAGGAAGACATTCGTAGACATATTGAGTCCATACCTAAAATAGAAAGCCATTATTTGAGGTCAAAAACAACTCGCCAGTTTATTGATGGCGGTAAAACTGTCGCTGACTTACACCGCGATTATGTCAATGACTGTAAAAATCCTTCTGATGGAGATGCGCGCTCATATGGAAATTACGTAATGTATCACCGGATTTTTACCGAAGAGTATAATATTTCATTCTTTAACCCAAAGAAAGACCAGTGTGACCTGTGTGAGGCAATTAAAACCGCTGACAACTCAGAGAAAGATGAACTAAGGAGCCCTTATGAATCTCATATTATTGAAAAAGACTTATCTCGGGTTGAGAAAGCAACTGATAAAGAGAAAGTTACTGACAATTTTATTGTCGCGTGCTATGATCTACAAGCTGTTCTACCATGTCCAAAGGGTAATGTGTCTCTTTTCTTTTACAAATCAAAACTCAACGCCTTTAATTTCACCATTGCTGAATTAAAGAAGGATGCAGTTTGTTGTTATGTCTGGCATGAGGGAGAAGGCAATAGGGGTTCTTCTGAAATTGGATCGTGTGTGTTGAATGTTTATCGAGGAAAAGGCAAAGAACAAAGAGAGCGACTTTGAGTTCATATTTTACTCAGACAATTGCTGCGGACAACAGAAAAACAAGTTCAATGTCTGATAATGAAAAATTGTTATTTGCAGATGACTTTAAAATATATACAAAAGTCAACTCTATCGGAGACTGCATAAGACTTCAGCAAAGCTTAGATAATATTGCAAACTGGTGTGCTATTAATCAACTTGGAGTCAACATAAGTAAATGTAAAGTATTATCATTTAATAGAAATAAAACCACTCATCAATTTGATTATTCCATTAATAAAATTGTACTAAACAGACCTACTGTAGTTAAGGATCTTGGTGTCACTTTTGACTCGAAATTGACTTTTAACATACATGTAACAAATATAACAAATGAAGCCTTGAAGTTACTAGGATTCGTAATTAGGACGGGAAGAGAATTCAACAACATATCAACATTGGAAAAAATTTACTATGCTTATGTTCGCTCCAAGGTAGAATATGCTTCTTCTATTTGGAATCCATATCAATTGAAACATTGCCAACAATTAGAGAAAATCCAATCAAAATTTCTTAAATTCCTGACCTTTAAAGAAACTCGAATCTATCCTGCTTATGACAGTTACAATGCAGTCATTAAGAACTTCAATATTCAGAGTTTAGAACAAAGGCGCAACATTGCTGATCTGTTATTTCTGCAAAAAATTGTTCAAAATAAGTTAGATTGTATGGATTTAGTTTCGACATTACAGTTTCGTGTCCCTTCATCTAAAACTCGCGTTAATAATACTGGTTTCTTCCACTGTAAAAAGGCAAGAACCAATATCTTAATGAGGTCACCAATCTGGAGAATTTGTACTATATATAACCAACTCTGTACAGTTCACAATGATCTGGACGTATGCTATATGTCACCTAAAGAATTTAGAGATACAATTGTCAATAAACTCTGTACAACTACTTTGTAAAGCTTAACACTATAATTAGGCCATTGCCTGTTGTGTTGTCACTAAATAAATAAATAAATAAATAAGTTCATGATATCAGCTTATGTGTACGCGGTTATCAAGTATCCTGTCAAGTCTATCACTCATAAGTTTCTTATTAAGGGCCACAGTCAAAATGAAGTAGACAATATCCATTCAGTCATAGAGAAGCAAATTGAGAGAGCATTGAAATCAGGACCAATATTTCATCCAGATCATTCATTACGTTTCACTCATTCGAACTGCAAAGAAGGGAGATCCGCACAAAGTATGTGAATTAAGTCACGCTGACTTTATGGATTTGAAACATTTAAGCGGACAGATTGGAACCGATTTCCAGAAAAACACTCACAATGAAGATGTGAAAATAAGTGATTTGAAAATAATTTGTGTCGAGAAGAGTAACCCTTTTGTAACGAAATACAAAACAACTTATGATGAAAGTGAGCCGTACCGGATGATTGCTGTACAAAAATCACCTCAGTCAACAAGGAACATGATGTCATCCCCTCTCGACAGATGCTCAAACATCTATTTCAAGCCATTATATAAGCAACGGCTTCAAATACCTGAAAAGAAGAAGGCTGACTTGTTAGAATTAGTCAAGAGGAAGATCATTCCTAGTTACTATGCTCAATTTTACAACAGTTTGTAGTCAAGAACACTAACTAATCTCCTCGGCAAAGAATTAATCTCAATTCAATCCAAACGTTTTGTAATAGAGTGAATTCTGTGTTCTTTTACTTAAAATGAGATAATTTTTTTTCTGGAAACACAAATACACTTGTGTTAAGTTTTAAGACTAAAAATAAAGACAGTTCTTGTAGTGAAAGAGACACTTAAATTTCAGTATTCATTTTTTTACGACGTTGTAGCGTAATTTTATCACTTTTTCTATTCTGCAATTTGTTATAAAGTGCAGGCTTATGTTCAGTATTGAGTATTACATAATAAACTAGCAAGTTGAGGAAATTATTAATTTTAATTGTCCTGTCATTTTCAAATATGGCATCTCTCAAATTACTGAACAGTCGATAAATTGTTCAAGAAAAATGACACAACTCTAAACAGTATTTTTTATGATTTAATTACACAATTTAGGAAACACTAACAAATAAAGCAATCTTGTCTCTTTCTAAAGTAATACAAAAAATTTAAAAAATCACGCTTGTACTATAATTTTTGTGTGGTAGTACAAAGCATTACTCATTTTGAAAACTTACTTTTTGCTCTCTTGTAAAATTACACTTTTCCGATTTGTGTCACTTTTCTTGCGAAGGTGCGTAAGGTGTTTTTAGTATTGTTTTAAAACGGTTATGAAATTTTAACATTTTGCTTAAAAGTTACTTAGTTTTTACCTTACAGTACGAACATCGAACTGTCTTTGTGTACCTACCCTAATAGAAATTCCTGCTGTTTCACTTTAATATTACTGTATGGTACGTTTACTGTCGATATTATTCCTGCCTTTTAGCTCTTCTTTACGCCACGAGCGGCCTTTTCTTACCGAAGTTGTTTACTGTCGAGAGCTCTTTGGCAGTGGTGGTTTGAAAAGAAATATTACGATAAAATCACTTGTTACAATTTCAGTGAATTAAGAATAAAACATCCAATAACACAACAATGAGAGAGCTCTATTCCTTCCTTCATTATCTCGACTTTTCACTTGAATCCATTCGCTAGTAGAATTGTGTGATTCTTCCATTCTCAATTTATTTTTCCTTTAAATAAAAAATGAATTGTCATTTTTTTATTGAGATCGATTTTTGACTGAGGTGATTGCCGTGTTTTCCCATGTTCCATTATGTACGAGAATGGGGCTGAAAACTTTATAAAAGATTGTATTAACTGATATGGTTTGACAACTGTATTCCTTTTTAATTGTAATTCCAATCACTTTCAATAAGTGTTTCACACTTTGCTGAAGTTAGTATTATTTTCTAGAAAATTCATTGTGTTACAACAACAGTTATTCATACACAGTCTAATACAAAGGACTTTTTCATAAAGCTGTGCAAAGATGTTATTTATTTATCGAACATTATAAAACAAATTATAATTTCGAATTACCGATATCGAGAACAGTCGAAATTATTCTGTGGAACAATATTTTGATATTCATAACTGGTTTGGTGAATCTTTTCAATTAAATCTAAAGCTGTGGACGAACGTAGTCGGAATTTGGTAAATAATCTGTATTTGGGATCATTTCACGATACCTGGACAAGGACTATTTAATAACTAGCTGATTTGCCCACCCGTTGGTGCGGGGTGAATACAATAAGTTGGCAACACTAAAAGTCGTTCTACTACTACTACAACTATTATTACTACCACTCTATTAGTAGTAGTGTTTTATAATATCTTACGTATTACACTTTCTTTAAACACTACTCATTAATTTATTAATAACATAATTTGAAACATTAAACTAAATATTTCTGGTTTTCAAAAATCAAAATTTGAATTTAAAAAATCCAATCTGTTTATGAGCGATTCTAGGTGTCACGCACTGACATTAAGAATACACTTTTCGACTTTAATTGCCTTATAATATCTCTTACATATTTTTTTTTAAAAAAAAGGGATTTCGGCACACCGTTTAATACAGGAGACATTGAAGAATACATTCCAGGTGAAAGCACACATCAATAATAATATTAAATATTGTTTTTAATGCTAAAATTGTCGTCACGCACTGACATTTTTGCAACTCCCACTTGCACTTTGACATACATTTATCGCAAACTCTCTGAAAGTATAACCCTCCCCCCCAAAAAAAAAATCAAAAACCACATCAAAGATTAATTTCTATTTAAAAACATTCAGAATGTATAAATATAATGAGCGTATAGGAGGAAAAGCACAGCGTCACTCACCGACATCTCCTCGTCACGCACTGACATCTGTGAATTATTACATTATTTTACCTTGTAAGTATTGCTTTATTTTTGTATATTCTAATAGAAATTAAACTAACGGACTCAATTACAGGTTCTAGATAAGATATCACTATAAAATACAATGCGTGGCCAAAATTCTTCTGTTCCAAAATGTTTAAAATTTTAAATCCATATTAGAGCGATTCTACGAATAAATGAAGCGCTGTAGTAAAAAGTCAAACAAACAGTGAACATTTTGTAGAATAGTGTAATCAGCTCCTGGAAGGTATCCAAGGCCGCAAGTAAGGGAGAGCAAAGGGCACACGTGCCTCCGAGGGATTCCACCAGTATTTCCAGTTTGGGGGGTGTAAAGTAAAAATGAAGGGTCAAAGAACAGTTTTACAAAGTTTCTACCGTTCTTGACCGTATTTTTTTTTAAGTTGAGGGTGGGCTCCAAAATTTAGGGGTGGCATCCCCCACAGGAAAGTGTGGGAGAATCACGCCTCCAAGCACCGGACTAGAGGCCGCAAATGAAGGTAAGGAGGGGGTGTTGTACATTTTTGGCTCCTTCGAAGGGCCTCCAAAATTAAATATTGCTGCCCTAAAAAATGTAAGCTGTATGTAGCCCTGGGTATACGCTGTATATTTACCAAAAATATTTTAATAAGTCATAGTACAAATGCATAGTGAGCTTCTGTTGTCAGATTATTTAAAAAGTTAAAAAAGCTACGATTTTATTAATTTTTATTATGAGTTATACGACTAAAGATGTTTGGAATGCAGACTTTAAAATATATACGTATTAAGCTTTTTTCTTGATATATTGACATAAATGAATGACCTATTTCTTTCTAGTCTTTTTACGGCCTGGTATTATAATGTAAACTCGATTGCATGATCATATCAGTATGTCAGGCTCTTTTTATCTTCCTATATGCTATTATTACCTACAAGCTGGTATTGTTTTTATAAAAATAAAACTTCAAACATTTCCCTGTTAAGTAGTATATTAGATAGTTTTGTTGGGCCCATACATTCATAGTGTTTAGTGAAATGTATATCAAAAGGTATGTGCGGGTTGTAAAAATGTCACTGCGAGACGGCAACTTTAATATTATATAATAAATGGTACTTCTAATATATACGTGTTATTTAATTGAGAACATGATCCCCAATATTTCTGCTAGCATATTATATGCCCAATTGGCATTTTTAATCTTCTCGGAGATATATTGCAATTGCAGTCGAAAATGTATTATGAATGTCAGTTTGTGAAACATCGTATTGCTAGTGTTGCCAGATTTTGTAAATGAAAAACCGGAACTTTTCAGACATCCATATATATATGTAGATGTATAGGAAATAACGCTATACCACATATTACCTAGAATGAAATCTCTAACCTAAGCTAGCCTATAATATTAACCATCACCTGTTGATATTGCTGATTGTTTACTTAATCATGGAATTCTAAAGTAGTTCATGCGATACTAGTTGCATCACTATTATAGGAAAACCTTATATTTTGAGCATTACTTCCTACGTGTATGAGGATATCAGAACCACTTTAAAAGAGTGCTATGCGCTTATTTCTCCCGGGACGACCATGTTTCCTAAAGGGCGGATGTATTTTTTTTCTTTCCCGTAGCCACGTAAGTCACGAACTAAAGTAAACGGAGGTTGGAGCTATAAGAAATAGTAGCTTTTTCTTCCAGAAGAATTGTTGCACTGTACGACTAATAGTGAGACAACTAACATGACAGTACAAATATGCGCGAAAACATGACATGCCAGTATATTCCTCTCTTTGGAGTAAGAAATATTTAGTAGGCCAGCATCGTTTAGAGAACCACGAGAGAGTTGACAGAAATCACTTTCTTATCTTGTTCAAACACAAACACACACACACACACACACAGAGAGAGAGAGAGAGAGAGAGAGAGAGAGAAAGCATGGAAGACGGGGAAAGAGGGAAAGAAAAACAACGCAAAACATGGAAATAAATGACATTTAAACGCTTATAAACATACGGTATTCGTCTCTCTCTCCCTCTGCCCCCTCTAGCTGTATCTTGTGTTTTTATCCCTGTTCGGGATAAATCTCTTTCAGTATCTATCACGAACATAATTTATTGCGCTTAACTCCTAGAGGAAAGTTTTAGAATGTCGCTCGTGGAATCGATCCAGAGACCTTACGAATGAGAGTCTCACACACTGACCATTTAGCCACACAGACCATAACAAAGATATTGTTAAATCAGCTATTACACTCGCTACTCTTAGTGGGTTATTTATATATATATCCTAGATTTCAGAACTATCTTTCAAGAAAGTAAATCCCACTTGCTGGCGGCGCGCTTATTTGCCAATCCCAAATGGTAAGAATAAATAAGAATTTATTAGAAGTTCTGCGTTCAAAGTACTTTTGGCAGAAGTGGGTGATGTAAACGCTTGGGGCTAAATACAGCGCCGAGAGCAACAGTTGTCAGCTGCCTAGCGTGGGGTATTTGTAGAACGCTGGCTCACGCAATAAGAAATCCGAGTTCGATTCCCGGCGAGCAGGCGAGATTTTTTTCTCCTTTTTTTCTTAAAAAAATATATTTTAAAAAGTTTTAATTTATTATTATTAATTCCTTTTTCGCATTTTCAAGATTGTTTTGAAAAGTGCATTTTTTGTAAAAAAAAAAAAAAAGTAAGATTTTTTCTTCTTGTCTTAAAAAATATTTTGCTAAGTTCATATATATTATTAATAATTACTTTCTTCCATTTGTCGTAGGCTATATAAAATTAGTGACCATGGGTTAGGGTAAGTTAGGGTAAGTAAGGTCAGGTTCGGTTATGTATCTTTAAACTTTCGTTTCTTTCTTTCAAAATACATTATGCGAACCTGACTTTCCCTAACTTCCGCTAACACATGGTAACTAAAATTACAACTTCTTTCATGCTTTCTCTTTCTCTCACTCTGTCTCTCTACGTGTTTGTGTTTGATATCTCAAATACCAGAAGAGCTAGAGATCAATCGAAAATCGTTATGTACCTCCTGAAGTGTAGTTTGAAGATTCGGAACAATTGTTTTTCAAAAATGAATTTATTTTCTCTAAAGAATTAGGCTGAAAAATGAATAACTAATTGTTTAAAATTGCGTTTTGAAACCACCTTTTCTTTGTGAAGGAATTGAATACAGGGCTGCAACTTTTCGTAATGTTTAGACTTATCACCCGAGTGTCTGCATGCAAAACAACATGGCGTTGAATCACACCACTCTTGTTCTATAGGGGTTCAATGCCGTATCGGACTTAAGTATCTCAGGTAGGTAATTATGAAAGAAATCTGAAATTTTGTGTCAATAAAGCCTTGCATGTGACCAATTCACAATAAAAATTGCAACTTTTATTTCGAAGACCAGTGCAAGCGGATTTTCTCAGTCATACCATGCAAATGAGAATCAGATATCTCCACCAGATCAAGATTTCTTTTCTGAGAGTGTTGAATATCAGGCAGCTATTTTCTTTAATGTTCTGACCTATCAATAGAGTGTCTGCATGCAAAACATCATGGCGCCGAATCACATTATTTTTTTCCTACGGGGATTCAAAGGTGGCCCTATAATACCTCTCCCCCGGCTAAAGAATTAATTCGTGCATTGCTTATATTGTTTCTGGAGTTTCGTTCATAAAATCGATAAAGACCATTTAGTAAAAAAAGAAAAGAAAGAATGAAATAAAAAAATAATATTTTATTTTCTGTCGTTTAAAGATCATTCATCGTGATTTTGTCATATACAAACATAATTTAAGAAAAAGAAAAATATACAAGAAAAGTAAGCGACAAGAAGAACTTACTCAGAAGTAGAAGTAGATTTCCACTAGGAAGTATATGCTTCAAACATATCGACAGGGAAACTATATACAACGGGTAAAAAAAAAGTATTTGGACAAGTTCAACAAAGAGGAAGAACAGACTGTGTCACACGTAAAGCATGGCCTATTTCGAAATCTCTTGCCCTATTTTGTAATTTGGATGTCTTAGATAGAATACTATAGAAGTAACTACCACTCGATACACCTGAAACAGGCTACGAAAGATTGACGATTGCGTAAATCCATCGCAAAAACGTATTTGGACAACCACATACTACTCTCGAACGAAATGTTCTAGGTATCCTTTTGGGTACAAGAGCAGTCTACGCAGTGTATTGAAGCAATCCACGCAGTGTCAGACAAGCCAAGCTTGTTGGAAAGCCATGCTTTACCGTTGAATACACTATAAAGAAACATAAAACAGAGCAATTATTGCGGAATAGAATCCGTTCTGACCAACCAAGAAAACTAACTGCCCGGAATGAAACCTACATTCTTCATTATGTGAACAAAACTCAAAGAATTAGTGCTAAAGATTTGGTTACTTCACTCGAATAGGATATGTAACTTAATGTAACTTAATGTTACACCACAAACAATTCAAAATTCATTGAAAAAATTGGGATGTGTATACAGGGTATGAATACTTGCCACTCCATTGGTAATTACACAACCCCAAATCATAACAGATCCTACAACATTTTTACAAGTTGAAGCAATGTTCTGCTTTCTGAAAGTTTCATTCTTCTTTCGCCACACGTCCTGATATCCATCACTACAATACAAGTTTATCTTCTCATTCTAAATAAATAAATGAATAAAAACTTTTTCCAAAATTCCAGACACTTATATTGATATTCCTTGTAAAATTAGAACTTCTTGTTTCTGCCTTTTTCTGATACGTATATTTTGTTTCTGGCTACTCATCCCATTTTCTTGTTCACATCAGCACAAGTACACATCAATAACATTAACTTACATATCCTAGGCAAGTGAAGTAGCCAAATCATTAGCACTAATTCTTTGAGTTTTGTTCACAGAATGAAGAATGTAGGTTTCATTTCGGGCAATTATTTCCTTCGGATCTCCAATGACTGCTCTGTTTTATGTTTTTTTATGATGTATCCAACGGGTAGAGCATGGCATTCTAACAACCTTGGCTATGGCTCAGTACCTCTTACCTTCCGCACGTAATTTGAAATTAAAGTGAGTAGTTCCAATATTGTTCTATTCACTTTGTAACTGATGGGGGCTGATGGTTAGAAGAAACATTTTATACTCTAAAGTTAAGTACCTAACGTGCAAGTATATATTTGAAATTCAGCTAAATAAACCATCATATGTCTGAAAGGTCTTATGATATCCAAATCACATTTTGTGTGACAATTACATTTTGTGCTTTCCTGTTTATACCGCTGTTCGTTACTGATATTTTCTTGTAAACCATTAGTTTTATCCAAAAGTAACTGCATTTTTCTTGCGATATATTCTTATCGTTGTTATAATATATATATATTTGTTATTATCGTTGTCTTATTTGCGTACAAGGTCGTGTGCTGTTTTTGTCTTTTCTTTAGGAGCTCCGGCATATCAGACTAGATACCTAAGTTTGATAGACAATGGAGTGAATCCTGAAAGTCTCTGCCGACGACGCAAATGTTTTCCTCTTGAAGACATGCTCGCATTTCTTCGATGTTGTTTCTGAGTATGTTTTCTGATATTTTAGCGTCCGTGCTCCTAGAGGCAGCGAAATAAGCAGTATTTTTTTTCTATTTCAAACATGGCTGAAGTTATGAACTAGAATTTTTTATGGTGATATGTTTATAATGGGATATGAAATTTTTGTTGTGACTTGTCACACAAAATGTGGGTTGGGTATCATATGAATTTTCAGACGTATGATGGTTTATTTAGCTGAATTTCAAACATATACTTGCACGTCAAGTATTCAACTTTAGAGTATAAAATGTTTCTTCTAATCATCAGCCCCCATCAGTTACAAAATGATTTTTGAATACGTTCTTCTACATGCCATGGAAATTGAGCAAAGTATCGTTTTGAAACTAGTGGGGGATGATGGTTAAACAACACAAAGTTACCTAGGAAAGGTGCATTTTTATAAGTAAAATTGAACGTTTACACAAGAAAAGTAATTTGTATCTCCAAAACGGTTAACGATATAATCCTTCGGTTTACACTGCAACATTTTCATTATATTAGTACTTTCCAAACGAAATTTGAATTTGATAGCTTAAGCCATTCTGGAGATATCAGAATTTATTTTGAACAACACTATAAAAATTAGAATCCGGAAGTGGTCATTTTTGGACGCGTTTTCCATGATAACCGGAAGTGGTATAGATATAAAATTTGGGTTATTGGAACTCTTATATGGTCTAGATATTACATGCAAACTTTCATTAAAATCGCTTCAGGGTCAGAAAAGAGCCCTTATGCGCAGTACTCCTTTATTTCCTATTGACTCATTGCTACGGCGAAATCAAAGAACCTCAAGGCTTGAATCGTTGTCGCGGGAAAGTGTAAAATATTATTTCACCTCGTCTCCACGCAAACATAATATCTACATGTATCTAACTATATAATTATGTGGGGTGAGCGACAGGAGGAGAGAGGCAAAATAAAGAGTTCGTTGAAGTAACTAGGTCATTTTCTGAGAATACTTATTATGTCTCTCTGCAATTTCACTTGTAACAATTACGGCGATTTGTCACGTGTCTTCGTTATAGACTTTCATTATCGCAAGAAACTATCATATTCGTTAATGTTGTCGGTTAATAGCTGTAACGTAGAACACGTGGCTTATTGATATGCATCTTTTCCTTCCTGTCTAGTTTGTTTACTTACCCTTAAATCAACAGTTTACTTATTCTCTGTAGTATACATCCTCGCGTCATCTACATGATAAATATCTAGGACGAGGTTTGTTCTTCGATTGCGTTAAAAATCAGCTTATATTTTTTCACTTTCTATTTTCTTCCATACTGTACATTAGAGCTAGCATTTCAAGGAAACCGATCGGCAATTGTTTTACAAAGCCAATAGTTACAGCAATTACACTGTAAAAAAAAAAAACACTTTCTTACACTTTTAGGGCACTTTCAAAAGCAGGAATGTGTTTCAAAAGTATACCAATTGTGTAATAAAGTGCTGTGAAGTGTTCGAATGTGGTCCATTACAAGTACTACATAAATCGAGCGCATTATTTGAACATAATAAAAGCACTATAATCCTAAGAACATTTTTTTAGCGTTTTCGAGCACTTTTTCAGCACTATTAAGGGAGCAGATTTATCTCACATTCTGTACATTTTTTTACACTTTTTCCAAGCTTATTACACCCCAAGAATAGCTCACATTAAATTCTTTGTCATTTTTATTTGTGCCTCCTCATTATTTTTTAAACAAAATTAAGGGGCTCAGGTAATTTATATAGTAGTAGTGTGATTTTTATGTTTATGAAGCGTTTTTCTAAATGCACAGTCTTTAAGAAGAGTTTAATATACATTATTTATCTCTTTATCGGGTAGGTTGAAGGTATAGTGTTGAGATGCCAATTTAACATAAACTGTAGGTTCCATTCTTAGAAAGTCTCAAGTTTGCTAAGGTGCTTAATCAAAATTCTACTTTAACGTTAGAACCTATTTTCCAGTTTAATAATTTAACTCTATACAAATATGCATAGGTAAACAAATTAAACTATACATCCTTCCAGTTTTTTAAAACCGTAGTTGCGCCCTAAGCTTGTCTCGTCTGGGGAATGACGTCCCTACATGAATTGAATTGAATTGTATGGCCTCTAGGCATCTAAGGCTCAGGTCAGGATAGGGGAGGGAAAAGTATAGGGGAAGGTGTCGGCCAGAGTCTATGTTGAAGATGCCATCCCGGCATTTGCCTGTTGTGACAGGAAACACTGTCAGGATGGTCGGCCGCTGGGATCGAACCCACTCTGACCTCCCGAATGCTACGCCAACGCTCTATCCCTGAGCTACGGCCGCTCCGTACGTCACTGCATCACTTTTAAGATAAGATTGACTACGAATGAAGCGCACAAGGTGCCAGTTAGGATACCACCCGATATTTACCTTCTGAGACTGTAAAAAAGCCTTTATAAAAATAATCAAAATTGCCGGCACCATGACAAACCGAGCCTTCAAATTCCAATTTGAGGCTTATTGCAGTGATTCCGCCAGACAGACCCTGTGGGGGTATCACCCTCGAAATGCTCGACCCCCCAAACTTTAACATTTTTTCAGTCAAAAATCGATAGAAAATGTGCAAAACTCTAATTATCCCAATTTTGACTTTACACCCCACCCCCAAACTGAAAATCCTTGCGGAATCTCTGTTGTATTGTCGTTGTTAAATATTTTCCTTTTTATTATGTCTGCTCAAATTAAAGTTAAGAAAGTCCGTTCGTTCGTTTCTATACAAAATTACGTTCCTTTCTATACAAAATTGGCTAAATACTCAAATCCTTTGTGTTTATTAAAGAAGAAGAAAAACATACATTTCTTTATCAACGGATTGTTTTTGTTTATCTGAAGTTCTTAAAAGCAACACATTATCTTTTGCACAGGTGTCTGTCGTCTAAATGTTGCCAGGTCTACTGTTTTAGTAGTAGATTCCTTTTCTGCACTGTCTACTAGTGTACTTTAATTTACAATGTAATTTCTGCTGGTTTTCTACAATTTTAACCAAGCAACATTGGATGGTTGCTCGACTTATATCTGACGTAAAACTGCTGAACATAACACGCCACCTATTCGCAACGACGTTAATAACGGTTTGAAGTGATTTCGACTCGAAGAAAGAAGAGGAAATAATAACAGTTTGTCGCAGTAAAAAAGGTACGTGGAAACTAACTTTCTATATAACTTAATTATTTTAATTAATATTTTATAAACCCAGTGTAATTATTTTATATAAGAAGATCGTGTGATTTAGTCGGTGTGATAGAAGATGTTTTAATACAAATCAAAATGGCGACAATTTGGAACAATTCATGACACGGCAATATGTCGTAACTTTCATCACAAGTCATTTTATTTTAGCAATGTGTTCAGAACTCATGCAATATTGTATTTCACAAATGCATTTTTGATCAAAGAGACTCACATATAAACCACGCAAGAAGTAAATTAATGAGGCTTAAATTGAAAAATTAAGTGAAAGTAGGCATATAAATAAAATAATGCCTTTTGCTCATAAATCAGTTTGATCCTTTAAAAAAAATCCTTCCCTTATGAAGATTGTGTGTTAATTTCTCGTCTACAGTGCCAATATAGCAGTTTAAGGTAAAAAAAAAATCATTTAAAATACAGTTGTTTACGACATATTGCCGTGTCAAGAACGATATGCATTTCCGCAGTTGGACAAAATCGATTGAAACCAATGGTGGCCATTTCCTGTTAGCTACTTCCGGTTAGTAATTTCCATGGTGCTACATGAAAATTTTTGAAAATTAATTTATGGCCTTTAGGCATCTATCTAATGCTCAGATCGGAACAGGATAGAGGATAGTATGTGGGAAATGGTCAGCCCAGGCCTAAGTTGAAGGTACCAGCCCGTCATTTATCTGGTGTGTCTGAAAAATGCCCTGGAGAAACCTCAGTTAGGATGGTCGTCGGTTCTGGGATCAATCCCAAAATCTCCCTAATGCTAAGCCAACGCTCTAACAGTGATCCACGGCCGCTCGGTAGTACAGTACTGATATTCATTGTTTTGAATATATTTAATTTAGAAACAGCCAAGTCAATCCAAATGTCTAAAAATTCACTAGGCAGTTGTGAGTCAGTTTCTTAGGATTCGGGAGGTACTGGGTTGAAACCAGCGATCAGGCATCCTGATAGGTTTACCAGGATTTTTCCAGACTTGGGCTGTTCAATTTCTGAATTTCGGTATCGAACTTAGAATGAACATCGAAAATCGTTCATATCGAAATATCGTTGGGAATCGAAAATGTTTATATTGAAGATAGTTACAGGTCGAGCATAGTTCATTTCGTAGCGCATTGTTCTACCAATCCAAAGGTCCTAGAAATGACCCCAGTGGCCGCCCATCCTAGCTGAGGTTTTTCCAATCACTTACACCGGGCAATGCCATAGTCACACAAGGCAAATGCCGAGATGTTACCTACAAACTAGGCCTAGCCAATTATCTACTAACTTCC
>JAGDQP010020093.1:21179-33847 GCA_022664845.1 Lepisma saccharinum | reverse complement strand
AACTTGTACATTACTCAAACAATAATTACATCTTTGAGTGTAGTAAGCTCACTTAATAAAAGACGATCATTCGCCATAAAAATATGGATAAATGAATGAGAGCATATGGACAAAAATAATATGGAGCTTCTAAGATTAAACTTCGTTTTCACAATGAGTTACCAATGCTTCTCCAGAGTAAAATATACATTCATTACTATGTACCTACGATTATCATGTATGGTCGTGAAATGTGTACATGCAATGTGTAAATAACTCAAATATTAAAAGTTACAAAAAAGATCACATATTATCAATTAGTAGGAGGACCACAAAGGCAGATGCGTGGATTCTCTGGCAAAAAAAAAGCAAAAAAAATGTAATCAAGGCTGCGAAAAAGATGAAGAGTAGATGGGTTGGTCATACGATTGGATAAACAAATGAAGGATGGTAGACTACGATTTTTACGTGTGATTCCACAGTAAAGAAACGATACAGAGGACTTTTAAGTACAAAATATGTAGATGAAACATGGATGAGGTAAACAACTGACAGAGCTATGTGGATACATGGAATACATCTTCATTCAGGAATGAATTAAGCATATTTGCATATGATGAGAGTGAAGATATATCAGTTGAGTTAATGGAATAAAACATCCACATAGTTTCTACACTGTGAAAATTTTCGTTAAGTTGTCTTGAAACTTCCTGAATAGAGCGTGACTAACAAAACTCAGAAGCCCTTGAGGTTCCAATATATTCATGTAAAAGAATATTGAAAAGAAATTGTATCTACTATTATGCAGTTTCACAATCTGAATCTCAGTAATGACCTGCATAGTAGTAAGGAAAAGTTGTTAGTATTCTTTGCCTTAATATTGTTCAAATTTGAAATGTTTCTGAACTGTGTTAGTTATGTTCCATTCAGCAAGTATCCTGACATTTTCCAGCTAACTGGACGAAACATTTTAACAGTATACAAATTTTACGGAAGATGAATGAAACCATATGCAATGTAAATTACATCATGCACTGCATCTTTGAAATATACTATATATTCCGTCCGCTATCCTAGATTCAAAGTACATTTATGAAATGTGTTTACGAGTAATTGTTGTATCAAGTATGTCACAAAGTTTCTAACAAAGTCACTGGTGCAATCGTCTTAACAGAATATTTTATCATTCTCAAGTTATTGCATGTGAAACTAGGTACGTATCGAACGATTTTACGTAATTTATACGCAACTTGTAGACTTTACGGAACATTAACGTAACCGTATGCAATTTCAACGACAAAGTATTACACCTCTGAAATACGTGATAAGCTGGGTTTCAAATGAATTATCCAAATCGCAATAGATGTAAGTGGTATATGAAAGTTCAACGAAATATTCCAAAAAAATCACTGGTGCAATTATTGTTACTATATATTTTTAGCCATTCTCAAGTTATGAATGTAAATGATAAAGAATGGCATATTCATTCCTCGGTACTTGCAGTAATGGGTGGAAACTATCATAGAAGGCACGATCATGCCATTGATAGTAAAGTAATATCTATTGGTGCATTTGCAATTTCATGTGTCTCCAAAAAGAAATTTTGTGGTTTGGTTTCTGATACTCTGTTATTCATGTTCTCTACTAAGACAAATGACGTCTCCATAAACTTCAAATTTTACACCAATTAAATACGAATGATTCAGATATGGGTCCTTAATTTGTGATGGACCCTGCAACAACTTGGAAGTGACACAGTGTTAGTATTAAATATTGAATTTTGTGACGAATCCATCGTCTTTCTTAAAGAAGAGGTTGATTGTCACAGACAGTATCTAATATTGGTCCGACAACAGTTTTTTTATTCCGTCAGGTAGGATGCAAAGCACATCAAACGTAATTGTGTGGTATGGCATATTGAATACTCGAATAGCTGATTTACTGTTTACTGATGATACTTTGATTGGCGACAGTTATTTTGACATCCTGCGAGAATCAGTCCTCTTATTCGTCTTAAATGAAGTTAATGATTTCTCCAAAATTCTTTTGACAGGATGCTGCAATCAGTCATGTTTACCCTTGTAGATCAGCTATTCCCTCGATGCTTTATTGGACAGTCGCATTGGAAAAATGTATGTAAGGTGAATGCGCGATTAAACGGGTGTGTGACAGTTTTGAGTATGTGGAGTAATTTATGAAACAAAGGTTTCTGATTTGTCCGTGGTATGTGTTTGCACTTTGTTTAAGCATTTTGTAGTATATGGCATCAGTATCGATAATTTTTTGGAGGGAAATGCATTACAAAAATAGTGAGACAAAAGTATGTGCTACATTTCAGAGCGCACGCTTAAACAGTGTGTTGGCTTGATGGAACAAAAGTCTATGTTACATCATACAGCGGCCCCCCGCCCTGTGGACAAGTTCCAATTTCCTTGCCGTCCTTTTCAGTATAGCAAGATTTTTGTTCGCGCTTGCGCTTCATATTATTTAAGGTTTTATAACTAAATTAATTATGATGTCAATTATCATTGTCTGTTAATAGTTCAAACTAAGCCTATTCAGTTACTGAAATAATTTTCTTCATTTCGAAATTCAGAGCAATATCAAAATGAAAGCTGTGTCTAAAGTACCCTCTGTCACTTGAGATGTACGTACTGCACAACAATTATTAGTCTTGTCTGATTCACTGAATATTTTACAAATAATTTCCCTCCTCTTTTACTCATCGTACCAATACATTTCAGTGTCTGGTGCTGCACCTATCACCGTTTAAGTAACATTCATTGCACCTAAGTATCAATATTGTTGACAATGATTTCTTGTATCAAATCGCTGAATTTTCAGCTAACTCCAAATACACTAATATGCTATTTGAGATATATGCAAGTCACAGCTTTATCGACTTTCCCGTTTAGCCTTCTCTCTCATAATTATTTTCAAGTATTTACATATTCCTTTCTGCAACTTACCTACAAGCAACGATTATCGGAACAGGAACGAATTCCTCTTAAGGGTTACCAAATCTTCAGAAAAGACCGTGAAGTCTGTCGTGGTAGGGGCGTTTTATTATTAATACATAAGAAATGGCCCTGAATTAGGCGTATGGATATTGAAAGCAAGAATAGTTAATGCTAATCAATACGGATCCTGGTAAGAGGTGGTAAGAAAAGTTCTTGGTGTGTTGTTTCTATACACACTTTAAAACTGGTACTGATTCATTGGCATGAGTATTAGAATCTTTATCAAGTACTTTTTATTCGCCGTTGTAGTGACACCCTCTTCACCATCGGATGGTCACTGCATATCTTACCCTCATCCCTTGTTTTGGGAGTGTTTCTTTCTCTTCTTTTCTTACTGCTCTGATTGTTCAGAAATGAAGATAATACATTTCTTAAGTTGACGTCGGTGCAGATCAAAGATTTATTATTCGTCTAGAAGTGAAAGGATACCGACGAATCCTCTCATCTTTTCATTGTTGCTTTGTGCGGCGTTTCTACTTATGTCTGCTCTTCTTTTATTACTTAATATTTCTTTGAATATATTGGTTTTCCTGTTCTCTGTCAATTTTACTTTCGTATTGAAGGAAGGAAGGAAGGAAAATATGGCATTTTTAAATTTGAGTATGAAATGTCGAGCTGTGATGCCCATGCCTTCCAAATGAAGTGAATTTTGGCGGGATGAAAAAACAGTATATGAAATGGCAGAGTGCAACTGTCGCAACTCTGAGTTTTTAAAATTTTGTGTCAGCGAAGCAAGATGTTAGTTCAGAGCAGTCAGGCTAAGATGGTAAAAACTTCAAGAAAAAGGTAGCATATGAACTGTTTAAAATGGGTGTGGCATTTTATGGGTATTTCGTGGAGGTAAGGATGTGCCAATGTTTTGTAAGGTAGCATGTGGAGACTGTGCCATTCTAATCCAGAACGATCGACACTGTGCAGATACATCTTTCAGAAGAGTCAGTTCCAAATCTTCATGTAGTTGTACAATGGAAGTGTCTCTGGGATGACCGGAGATCATGCGAGCAGCGCGATTTTGCACTCATTGTATTAGCAGGCTGGAGCAGCATATGTTAACAGAGGGCGTATCATCATGAGATAGACATGTAAACGAGCTTTGAGTGAGAGTCCATTTCTGTTATTTAGAATAAGATACAAGACGCAAGTGCGTCTTGTAGCCTTGTGAGCTATATTCTTGATGTGGCTATGAAAATTTAGACGGCGGTCGAGTTCAGCTCCCAAGTAAGTGGCACTTTGATTGTAAGGAAGTTGATTTCCAAACAGAGTGAGTTGATGTGGAGGCTGAGGTCTTCGTTTTGTAAAATGGACTACACTTGTCTTTTCAGGATTTACCTTCAGTCTCCATTTGGTTGTCCAGGATTCTATGCTATTTAAGTACTCTTGTGCATAACGGAGTGCAAAAAGTATTTGATGTGAAGACGCAAATATTGCCGTGTCATCTGCAAAAGTTGCCAATAATGTATGTGGATGCGTAGGTACATCTGCAGTGTAGAGGTTATACAACACGGGAGCTAAAACTGAGCCTTGTGGAACTCCGGATTCTATTGGGTAAGTAATTGAACTTTTACCGTGATGGGCCACATAGAAATTCCTGTGAGATAAGTATGATTGGATAATACGTATATACGGATGAGGGAATCCTTGTTGATGCAATTTATAGAGTAATCCTTCATGCCATACTTTATCGAAAGCCTTTGATGTGTCCAGGAAGACTCCAAAAGTATGATTGCGGCGATTGAAATTGAGCGTGATATGTTCAACAGTTCGCACTAGCTAAGCTACAGTGTCGAATTGCGGTCTGAAACCAAATTGATGGTGCGGAAAGAGATTTTTGTCCAAGATAATTTGGAAGAGTCTTGTCTTGAGGAGACGTTCAAATAACTTGCTAGTTACAGATCAGAGACTGATTGGCCTGTGGTTTTGTGGATAAAGCGGATCTTTTTTTGTTTTGGGTATCATAATAGCTTTTGCTGTTTTCCATTGTGGAGGGTAAGTCCTAGTTTGATCATTGCATTAAAGAGCCTAGTCAAAAGGACTAGCATTTTTCTAGGCATTCGTTTTAAAGCCATGGCAGGAATTCTATCAGGTCCACTGGCACTTCGACCTCTTATTTGACTGATTGTTTTTTGGACTTCACGAGGTTTAATTAGAGTGGCTGGATCAAAAAGATGATTAAGTTGTGTTGTATGTAGGTAATGATTTACAGTCTGAATAGTATCTTCATCATACAGTTCTGGATTTAAGCTGAATTGCGTTTGAAGTTGATAGGCAAAGGTTTCGGCTTTATCTTGATTGTTGTAAACTAGTCCCCTGACACCATGAAGTGGACGATTAGATTGAGTTCCATCAATTTTAGTAAGGGCTTTAGTAAGCGACCAAAATTCATAATTTGGAAAATGGTAAGGATTGGAGCTTATCCGACCATTGTTGAGTGAGTAAACGTTGGAGACGTTTTCTGATACGTTTCTTGAGGTTATTCCAGAGGAATTTATATTGCGGATGCCTTGTTTGCTGCCATTTTCGTCTGGCCCATCTTGTAATGGCAATTAGTACTTGGGTACGCAATTCAGTTAGTGAGAGCTCTTGATTGTTAAAAGTAGTCCTTTTAGTAGATGTTGTATTAAGGAATAAAGCTGATCTGATGTAATTTGGTCGACGGCGTGATCAATATCGGCAGTAGAATTCAAAGGAAGTTGACAGTTTGTAGTTCTTGTTAACATAGTTGTATATTGAGCCCAGTTAGTTGTATATATGTACGCAATGATGGTGCTATCAGTAATTTGTAGATGATGTATGTTTAGACAAACTGGAATGTGATCTGATTCCAACGCAGTGATGGCATGTGGACCATCTGTAATTTGGATGCCCTTTACTAAGGCAATGTCTAAGATATCAGGTCGACCTCCATTTTTGGGAAAACATGTGGGTTCCGTTGTGGAAACAGGATAAACATCTAGTGTGGGTAACGCTTCATAGAGGATGATTCCAGAATTGTTTCGACCACGAGAATTCCAATGCGGATGTTTACAATTGAGATCACCCACTATAATGACGTGCTGTCCAAGAGAACTCAAAGAACGAATGTCCGCCGGGTTTAGTGGTATGTCAGGAGGTTTATAGGCTGCTATAAGAATGATGTGGAAAATTTGAGTAAATAGTTTGATGCCAGTTGCTTCAAGAGTTTGTAACGGTGGTATATCAATTTGTTGAGCTGGAAGCTGATTTTTATACATGATTGCGGTCCCACCTTTAATTCCAGGCCGATCTGTTCCTATCATGGAGTAGTTTGAGATTCGGAATGTATGGTGCGGTTTTAGATGTGTCTCATTCATTAACATGATGACTATGTGATGGTCTTTGAGAAAATATTTTTTTCAGGTTTTTGTTCATAAACCCCATCTGCATTCCAAAAAGTTAAACATATGTGTCTTGTGATTTTCGTATTATTCGGAGCTATCATCGAGGGCACTGATCACGATTTCGACAATGATGGCAATTTTGGAATACTTATCTTCAGCATTCTGTATGCGAAATAAACCTTGCTTTAAGCGTGTAAATATGTGCATGATATTTAGGCCTGAGAAAATTTCTTTAATTACATTAAAGACATCTAAAAATGTAGTTCCAGTCCCAGTCGATGAGGACGAGTTATTTTGAGTTTGGTTTGAGTTTTTCTTAGTTGAAGTTTCTGCTGCTTTTTTGTTTGTAGTTGATGGTGCTGGTGTTTTGCTGTTATTTGTATTTGCTGTATTTGCATAGGTCGATTTGTGAGTTGCTTTTGATGAATTATCCTGAGTTATGTTTTCTTTGCTTTTTGGATTCGTAGCAGTCTTTTCTTGAGGTGTGGTCTTGGTATTTTTATTAGCTCTACGCTGATCTAATGCATATGTTAGGACTTTGCAGCCTCTGTAGTTGGCCGGGTGATCCCCTTTGCAATTTACACAGAGTGCAGGTGTGCTTCTTGGTTTTTGGCATTCACTAGTTAAGTGGGCCGCTCCACATTTGACGCATTGTGGGTCACAAAAACATGTTTTCATAGAGTGCCCAAGCTTTTGGCACCGAAAACATTGGAGCTATTCAGGAGCTCTGTAGGGTTCAACTGCCACACGATAACTTAGAAGATATTCCAAATTGAAAATCTTATGGTTATCCGCTCTTCTATGGAGTGTAACAAGGAAAAGTGGATGTGGTATTTTTTCACGTGTATCTTTGTCTCTACCATACATTTGTGTGACTTCGCTAATTGGAAATTCGAGATCCTTAAGATCATCAAAAATATCTTTTGCTAGTGTATCAATAGGTAATTTCCTAATTACCACTTTAAGAGGTCGCTCTTGTTTTGGTAGCTCAGTTGCATATTGGTATTTTTGTTGTTTACAGTATGCAATCAGTTTATCATAATCGGAGTATGAAACAGTTTGAAATCGTACATGTTGTTTTGTATGTGAAATACGTGGATTTTTATAAACTAACTTTTATTTTGATTTTTGGGCTTCATTTCGTTTAGAAATTGAGGTGTAAGCCACGCCCACGTTCTTCTTTTATCTTCCGGTTTAGATTCTTGCTGCTGATTGGCTAAAAGTCGAGAAAATCAGTTCATTGTACTGTAAATTTGATAATGAAAAGGCTGTGTATAAAAATTCGTATAATACTGTAAATCAGTGCAGTAGTTCTACGTTTCATTTTCTTAAAACCCCTGATATCCAAAGAATTTAAGAAGCAGTGCAGCAGTTCAAATATTTCCCTGCATATTTGTAGCAGCAGGCGTCTTCATTTGGACTTCGACTGGAAGTGGACGAGTAGGTTGGAGTATGTTTGATCTTCAGGGATTGTGTGTGTGAAGTTTTGATGATTCGATAAGTGTGTGTGTGTGCTAGTGGGTCGTTTTTTTTTTTAGAAATAAATACATATAATTTCAATGTGGGTTCGAAACCCCACTTTTTGGGTGAGTGTGTAGTTATATAAGTAGTTCTCAGCATGATGTATATGTGTTTTTCTCGTGATATAATATGTGTAGTGAACCTGGCTGAGAAATTTGGCTGGCCAGGGGGTCAGGTACCCAGACTACAGGTATGTAGTAATTAAGGTTCCAAAATTCATTCACTCGAAATCCAGGTCTCTTCATAATAAAGTTTGATCGTAAATTTTCAGTATTAAAACCCATGTTTAGAAATTTAGAATTTCACACTGAACTCAGTTACTTATGTCAGATGAAAAGTGCACATCCTTTTTCACTCGAAAGTAGCTCAATGATTTTCCGGTATGATAATTCGAATCTCTATCGTTATCCCAGTTCACCTTAAACCAATCTATGTGAAAAAGTATATTTTATAATCTAGCCTAACCCAATCTAAATGTTTTCGTATGTTTACTTTTGAAACTTACGGTTACGTTGCATCAATTCTGAAAAATCTAAATACATAACATTTGATCTTTTTTTTTCGAATATCAAAGGTACATTTTGCTTAGTAATCCTTTTTGTATCCAATTGTTTGGTAATGACATTGTATTTTAAGCTTAAGGTTTCCTTGTAGCTCGGCGAAAGTGTAAATACCAAACCTAAAGTTCTTGAAACGAAATTGCAGTATTTTCCTGTAATATTGTTTGAAAATTTGTGCTCCGCATAGGCGTAGAGCGTTAAAAAGAAATAATGATTCTTATTTGTCATATCGAAATGAAAACTAAGACGAAAGAAATTCCACCGTATGTGATTCTAAGATTTTCTCTGAAAGCATTTTTTTTTTTTCACGAAATTGAGTCCTAGTATTATTTCGTTACCCATTCTGTTTCACTTAAGAAAATAAATACCATTTGGCCAGTTATCCCTTGTATAAAGGTTTACTTTCGAGAATGTAGGTAGTCCAATATTAGAATTCGACATTGGTTTATAGTATTTCTGTGTTTGAAGGTTCTCAACCTTCTGTTATGTCCGTTTGGGAGCTGATATTTTGGATATGCTTATAATAAAGTTATTTAAATAAGATTAGGTTCGGATATTTCTCTCTGATGAGTGACCGAATACAGAGAATAGTCAAAATCGTTTACGTTTTATCAACATATCGTGACCAATGTTAACTTGCGCGTGATCGATTTGGTCTTATACATTTTAGTGACTGCCTTTCGGGTGGTCCAACTCTCAGATTGTGTAGTACCGGTAGATGAATATATGGTTCTGATTTTGGAAGAACGAGGTTAGGTGTTGGGTACTGGAATGAAGTTGTAGTTTTGGTTTGGCCGGGCGGACTGACACTCCGCCGTGGAATGTATTCTGCAGTACCGATGAAAAAGTACCGGATACTATCCAGGGATGGGAATAGGGATTCCGCCAGGTGAATACAGTTGGTTGTTGCGTTTTATTTTCGCGTTTTATGGAAAGTGAGTTTGGTGAAGGCGAGTGAAAATGGTCTAAAGAATGAGGTGGAAAGTGCTGAGTTTAGTCAGCCTGCTCGATAGCCTGATGGCGTCCCCTCATAGTAACTGTGTTGCAGAAGTTCACTAAAATAGCGTTCTATGATTTAATATACTTTATCGTCGGTTCTCCTCTGGTTTTTCTTCGGCGAATATTTAAGGTTTATTTCTTCTCCTTTCTGCATAGCTGTTATAAGCTCGAACTCTGAGGATGCAGATCAGGGAAATATAGTTCCTTAGAAGTATATGAATATCTACATCGTAAGTATGTGATTTCACTTTGCTTAAGTGGATATATGTATTAGATTATTTTAGTCTTTGTGCCAGTCAACTTGTTGGTAAAAAATAGGTCAACCAGATGAAACTTTCAGCACTTGTACACTGACATGTATAGAGCACGAAAAGGCGTGATGAACATTCCAAAAAGGTAGCTATCCAAGATGGCGGCGATTCAAAATTGCAGCTAACATTGCTTATTGAAATCAACATATTTTTTCTCTGAGTTATGCGATTTCAATCGTTCTTTTCTTTAAATAAAATATAATATCATTAGATACGTTTTTGTTTATGATCAATATTTTCCTAAGTATAATAGTTTTTTCAGTTAAATGCAAACAGTTACATTTTAGCCTAAAATATTTTCTGATTTAATATTTTACTTTGAATCGACTGGTTTTAGAGAACCCTATGTTCTTAAACAAAATAAAGTGTGTAACTGAGTCTTTAATTTTAAAAAAAAAGATAAATTAAATCCCACAAGTATAACCAGAGATATGGACAATTGTATGAAAAGTTCTGCAAGTTACCATTGTGGAGGCACTAATGCGTGTAGAAGCTACATGATTAGTTAGTATAAAACGGGGGTGGGCTGATGAAACTTTTAGCACTTGTACACTGTCACGAATAAAGCACGAAAATGCATGATGGACATTCCTAAAATGTAGCTATCCAAGATGGCGGCCATTCAAAATGTTGGCTATCGCCAATTTTCAATGGTACTTACATCAGCATCGCATATCTCGGCTCGGAGTTAGTCAATTTCGATGGTTCATTTTTAAAATGAAAGATAATTTATTTGACTTTAATGAGCAATATTTTCATAAATCTGTTGTTTTTACTTAAATATAAAAATGTGAACTTTAACCGAAATCATTTTTATTTAATATTTGGCTGAGGAAGAGTTTAGGTTTAGACGAAAATTTATTTTCAAGAGAGGAGGAAAAACAAGATTTTATTCATAATATTTTCTTATTTAAATTAACATATTTTCTAAAATATATTAGAAAACCTCTACATTTAGATAAATAAATGCTTTTGCAAAAGACACTGCTTTTATTTGAAGAAAGAGCAATAATACGCTAACCGATAATCTGAACCTGAGCAATTACAGGGTATTTCTGTAACCACTGCAACGCAGGATGACAAGTACAACAGTTTCTGGTGCAGTTGCTCCGGCGATCCAATTGATGCATAGCTTTCCTTCTCTGTCCTTTCTCCATTCATGTTCTTCTGCTTCTGGTATACTTAAGAGTATTTTCCAAGTCTTCGTATCTAAATCCCTATCTGGAACTTTTCGCGTTCCAATGTATCTTGCATGATGGCAGTTAGGAGCAATCGACTTCACCCGCCTTTGGATGTAAATAATTTCATCGCAGCTAATTGGCACTTCCAATGTCTATTTTCTTGGAATATATGTAATAAATAAATTTCCAAGTGCCTTGAATAACTCATCTAGAACAGTTCACTCGATTCCTATGCTTTTGAATGTTGTGAAATTATTTTGTGCTGTTCCAGTAAACTTTTTAATATGTATTTGTCTTGCAAATGTATCTACATTGTCACAGCCTGACCTAAATGGAATCTTATTACAGCTGATGCTACTTCTTAATAAATTTCTGAGGCACTTTGGTCAATATAAAGTACTTTCAGTTAGTTCCTAATCCTATCACAATGCATTTACCTGTTTTAACCTGTTTGTAGAGTACAACACAAAAAAAGCGTGATTTATTAGTAGTGATTTCTTAGGTCCAGATTATCGGACATTATTGCCCTTTTATTCAAATAAAAGTATATATTAGAAGATGCATCTTTTGAATTTAATTTTGTCCTTTAGGCAACTTTGGGTCAGACAGGATGGATAATGGAATAAATTGGTGAAATAAAGAAACTGGGAGGAACGGAAAAACCCCGAGAAAAGCCTCGCATACCGTGTTAGTCCACCACAAAGTCCATATAGCAGGAGCAGTGGTCAAACCGACAATCCCTAGCATCAGAGGCGAGCGCTAAACCATTGACGCACCCTGCCCAATAGAATTTCTAAAGCAAATATATATCTAAAAAATATCGTTTCCTAATAAGACCTTAAATAAGAAAATAATATACATTTTTGTTATTTTTAATTTCACTTAATAAACCAAAACTAAATATAATTTAGTAAATATTAAATAAAATAATTGAAGTTAAAATGCACATTTTTATATTTAACAAAAAATCTATATTATATTTATGAAAATATTGCTCTTAATAAAAATTGAAGGAAAGAAATGATCTTTCATTTGGAAAACGGAATAATCGAAATCCCGTAACATTGAAAATTGGCGTTAGAAACCATTTTGAATAACTACCGTTTTGTGATGTCTATCACCCTTATTCGAGCTCTTCATAGACAAGTGTTCAAGAGCTGAGAGTTTCATTTGTTGCCTACATTTTATACCAAAACATCATGTAGCACCTACACGGATTAGTGCCTCCGTAATGTTACCTCGTATTTCGGAATTTCTCAAACAATTGTCCATATCTCTGGTTATACTTGTTGGATTTAATTGATCTTAATTTTATTAAAGCCTGAGTTAGATGCTATATTTTGTGTAATCAAATAGATTTATCTAAAACCAGTCGTTTAAAAGTAAAATATTAAATAAAATAATGGTTTTAGGCTAAAATGAAACCTTTTTAAATTTAACTGAAAAACTATTAGATTTACGAAAATATTGCCCATAGACAAAAATGTAGTTCATAAAAGTATCTTCCATTTAAAAAACAAATGATCGAAGTCGGGTAACTCAGAGCCGAAATGTATTCATTTTAATAAACAGCATTGGCAGCCATTTTGAATGGTCGCCATCTTGGATAGCTACATTTTTCATCACGAATGTTCATCACGTATTTCGTGCTATATACATGCCAGTGTACAAGTGCGAAAGTTTAACCTGTTCCCCCATTTTATACCAAATCATCGCTTTTTGGCTTCTAGCACAAGGAATC
>JAGDQP010020093.1:0-16190 GCA_022664845.1 Lepisma saccharinum | reverse complement strand
AAGCTACTGCGAAACATTTATTCGACTGCTACATCTGTCATTACACTGCATCAAGAAAGTGAAACATTTAAAGTTAGAAAAGGGTTAAGGCAAGGAGATTCAATTTCTCCAAAACTGTTTCCTGCGGTCCTGGAGAGAGTGTTCCAAAATTTAAACTGGGATGAAGTTGGAATAAAAATTAATGGCGAATATCTTCATTACCTACGGTTCCTGGATGATATAGTCCTGTTTGCTTCAAGTGCAGAAGAACTGAAAGCAAGAATGACAGAACTGATTAATGAGAGTTCTAAAATAGGTCTAAAAATGAACTTGAGTAAAACAAGAGTAATGTACAATCAATATGCTGTAAAGAAGGATGTAAGGATTAGCGGAGGAACAATAGGCATAGTTGATTAGTACGTTTAACAAAGAAAGCTCAAAACCTCGAATGCCAAGTTGACGGACGAATAAAATAGAAGATGTAAAATGGCGTTGAGTTCGTTTGGAAGACTACACTTTATTTTCAAAAGCAAACTACTAATGTGTCTGAAGTGTAAAGATTCTAATCAATGTGTCGTACATGTGCTGATGTACGGCTGCGAAACTTAGACATTGAATACGCAAACGACTCAAAGATTGAGAGTCACACAAAGAACAATGGAGAGATGCATGCTAGGAATAACCAGGACAGGAAGACAGACAAATGGATTCGCTCACAAACAAAGGTAGAGAATGTAATCAAGACTGCGAAGAATATGAAATGGAGATAGACCGGGCACATAGCTAGACGAACAGATGGAAGGTGGACGACGACATTGGATTCCTCGAGGAAAGAAACGACGGAGCCGACGTTCAACTGTAAGATGGGTAGATGAAATTAAGCGTTTTTCAGGAGCTACATGGATGAAGATAGCAGCAGATCTAGATATGTGGAAAGAAAAAGGAGATGCCCTCATCCAGCAGTGTATAGAAAATGGCTGAATATGATGATGATGATATATTAGAGATGATCATTTAATTGTGTTTGCGTAATAACGCGTTTAATTAATTTGCGTACTGCATATGCTTCTTCTCTATGTTTGCTAACTTCTCAGGTTGTGTCACTTGATAAATTATACTGGGGTGTCACTTGGGGTCTCTCTGAAATAATTCAAAATCCGAAATCTGATCAGTTTCGGGGCTACAGGCGCTCAACTTTAAGGCGGCATAGAGACAAATGGCGTAATATATTGGCAAATAATGGCGTAAGCGGTATCTGCTTAGCAAATTACATTGGACATCTTTTTAAGTTATGTATTTGGTTGGCGGATACAGCTTAGAGGGGATAAATTTGCTTGTTTTATTAAACCATTTAATAGGTTCACAATTACATTCTAAAGTTGCAAGACTTACTCTTCATTTTGCATTTTCTTAAGGCTGTCTAAAGAAAGCTAGCCTCCCTCCTCGAGCACTGAATCTCATTGACTCACTGTTCTATCATTTTGTGTAAGGAATGTGATTATACAAGACAATATTTACTTCTTAGTAAACTTTTGAAACGCAAAACTAGGCAATCAAATGACGATACACAAACGATTATGGCGGGAGAGGAGGGAGGCTAGCTTACTTTAGACAGCCTTCCGAGAATGCAAAATGAAGAGTAAGTCTTGCACTTCATTTTGCATAGACAACCTTCCGAAAGTGTAAAATGAAGTGAAAACTTGACAAGTACTTTCGTGAAACAGGACCCTGCCTATGCGATATTCGCTTAATTAAAATCCTTGCCTAAATAAATGTGTTGGTTCGGGATGGGCGTAATTCATAGTGCTGTTACTGTCCATAAAATTCTTTTTTTTTAATTATGTGTCGGGTACTCCTCCTAGTGTGAATTTCTAAGCCGTTACACCTTATGCCATTATGTGTCAAATATGATGTCATTTTTAATTATGCCGCGCAAATATCTCAGAAATTACGCATAATTTTGAATGTCTTCATAAAATGCTTGTTGTAAATAAAAAATGTTCCGAGATTTGCACCATTACTTCGGAGACATCCCGTATTAGTTGAAAGGGCAACAATGGATCGTTTAAAAAATACGTTCATCACATGTTGGTTAGAATTAATTAGGAAATTGGAAAGTCATACATAGCACAACTATGCTGATTCTTAGATTCCTCAAGATTCTGTATATTTTGCAATGCCTCTAAATATGCTATCACCTATATGAAATATATAACTCTCTATGATTTTAGTGGATTTCCCATTACAGAGATTGTTATATAACACTTGTCTGAAAATTTCCAGGAATAATCTCGTAAAAATGTATTTTACGTAAGAAAAAATGGCCGTAAGTCCTGTAAAAGTAGCCCCTCGGGTATCTATCTATCTAAAAGAAGCCCCTCTTCCAGCGTCTCTTGAGCTCATTGAAACAAGCAGAGAAGGTTTCATTCGGAATGGTCCGCAGCACATCGCTCACAGTTGTTTAAATTGTTAAATATTTTCATGACGCTTACCTTCCATCGTTAGTTTCACGCGCGGAAACAAAAGAAAAAAAAACGATCACATGGAGACAAATCAAGGAAATATGGTAGAGCAATGATATAATATTTATCCGGCTATTATTCTATTGATACACAAGTATGGGGTCTTATATCCTCCTGCCCAGATGTTCGTAAATTAAGACAGCGCCGCCGAATCGCTTTACGCAAACGTTCCAGTGAGTCAATGTAAACGTTTCTGTTTATCGTTCGTCCTTCAAGCAAATATTCATGATGCACTAAACTTCTAGAACCAAAAACCGCGATCAAGATTGTCTTTGTACTCGAAGGTTTCAGCTTCGCTTTTTAGTGCATTTCGTGCCATTTCAAGAAACGACTTATCTAGACCGCCTCGCCATCATATGCTTGCTGTATCATAATCCATGTTTCACTAGGGCGATTCCCTTGCTTTAGACATAGCTAAGTGTTAAATCTGCTCGGAATTCGCGTTCGTCACGTCACTCGCATAACTTCCAACTAAATATGCTAACAAGACAAACAGCGGGTTACTACGCACAGCCCTGTTACCTAGTGAGTATACATGGATAGACTTCCAAGCCCATGTATATTCAGAACACGTAACAGTTGACCAAATAAGACAAAATTATTGTGTTTGAATATTACAGGTAAATAATTACGAGCTTAGTTCTGAAAATTTCAAGGCAAAAGTTGTAAATTTCCTGTAGGCGTTGAATTATTAACCTCAATGATTTAATTTAACAATATGAGTACAATATCATGTTTGAGAATTAAGCGGGAAAAATGTACTTACCTGGTACTTCAAAACCGGTCTCTGGGGGAAGTTGAATTACCTTTACGTTGTCATTTAAATCCAGTTTTTCTGAAAGTTTTATTATACCTATGTCATCACTCATATATGTATTCTTTAACGGACTGGAAAGATAATAAAATATATTAATTGAAATACTTTTAAGTTGTACATTATTTCTGTTCGGTTGATGAATTTTGTTTTTAGCTGGTGCTGAAATACGAAGTTGAAATTGATTGAGCGGTATGTTGCTCCATAGGAGACCAATGATTTTAAATAGGCATTAATTCATGCGGCATGAAATGATTCAAATTTAAATGTTTTGCATACGTAAAGAAAATGCAAGGATAAATTATATTCACGTCACGATTTATAAGAATAGACCAAAGTTTAAGGAAAACAGAAGTGTGATATATACACTGACCTATTATAATATAGACAGTCAAAACATAGTCAACAAAAGTATATAATCATTTGGATCTTGTTATGAATCTGTCATTGGAACGACTCTAAGTTGGGATCGCTTTGGAGTAGAAAAAAAGGTTATAATCAGTATTTTATAGTAGTGTTTTCCATATGCTGCTGAAAGCTACATACAACAATATTGCAGATAGTACAAGATGATACCACCAGGAACATCACAGGCCTCTCTCGTGACACAAGAATCGCCACGTCTCATCTAATCAAAGATGCCACGTCTCATCTAATCAATTGTTCAGTTTATGGTAAAAGTGACAAATCAGACCGTAATAGAGATCGTAGATTTAAAAAAAAATATATGTTTCAAGTTTTGAATATATCTTTATAACATAACAATGAGGGTATGTAGAAATATAATTTAGGAATCCACAATAGAGATTGATGAAACAGATATACATTAAACTTGTTGACCTTGAAATATACGTTAGAAAACAAATGGGCACACAGTAGAACGGTTTACGAGTGTCTCACTTGTTGTTAAAAAAAATTAAATTGTACAAAATTGGTATAAAATCAAACAATTTCGTTGTGAAACAGGTCTTAAAATTTAGATAGAATGGGACTTTAATGCATATTTAAGGATACAAGTTTTACACTCTAAAATAGCATTCATTATATTTGTAAGCATGTTTGAGTGGGTGTAATTCGTTGTAATGTATTAGACAATTAATTGAGTTATTCCTTCCCGTTATGTGCATAGTTATAATTCGTCCAATAGTAAACAAAGTAACAAATAATTAATAAAATGAATCAGTAACAAAGAACTAAAATCTTTTTTCATATTAAATTGTTTCTGAACTCTCGTGTGCATGTCAAGAAATAAGGGGTTTTTCAGAGGTGAACAAATTTTATCTTATGTAATGGGATGTAAATAATAATGGATCTAGAAAACAATTCCAATATATCTTCTACCTATGCTACATTATTTAAATATATATTGAGAAAACACTTATGTATAGGATAAAGCTAACAGGTCTTTTGAAAAAAATATAAATATTTTGTATCTCATATATTCCGTGTGATACATACAGAAACAACTACAAGCTCCTCCTTCTATGTCATTTACACCTTTTTGCTTCTTATACTATCACCTGCACAAATTACTTGACAAGATAAAAAAAAATCTAAAAGTGCACATTATTGTTAAATTCAACTTACGTCTGCACAATCGTCCATGTTGCTTCATGTTTATACATGCGTTCATAACTTCTTACTTGCACGGATTGGTCGCTTGAAGTGTCGTTATAATTAATTGTTCCTGCAATAATCTGCGAAATATTCATTTAAAATGTTTTTCATTGAAATAGCAACGTTATTGATAAGAAGTAAATTGTACCAAGGTAATCAAAAATTGTTTTATGGCGAAACAATAGCTGTAGAATATTTAGATTTTCTATCAATACAACTAACATAAAATCACCCTTGTGTGCATTCATGTTGCATTAATACGTAGTTTACACATTAGCAAAATTCAATATAATAAATATACTATATTCATTTCTTGATGGAATCAATCTGCATAGCAGAAGCGTATACAATACAGTAAAAGTTATAGACAGTAATATCTGATAATTCATTCACTTTCAAAATATACTTGATTAGATCCACGGTTAATAAATCGTGTGTGAAAATAATGTGGTAAACCTTAAGAAAGAATATTAGAGAACATCTACTGAAGCAATCTGAAGACAGATTTATTTGATTTTTTTCCTATTTAAGCAGGACAATTCGTCTTTTTTTCTTGTAATTTAGAAACTGATTTTGTCATTCCATATTTTTATTTTGTTAGTTTGCTGTTGGTGAGCAGTTTAGAATATCTGAACCAAATATTATTTTCTTCTCGTTAGCTTCAGATTGTAACCTTAGTAAATTGGACATATAGTAAGGTAGTTTAAGCAATTACTAGATATTTTTATGTATCTTTAGAAACTAGACCATATATGCAAGAGTTAGGCACCGCATATAGGATTGATTCCGTGAATATCTACAACATGCGTAACATATTGTATCAAACAGCATTTTTTTACGTTTATTACCCAAATACTAAACTAGTAAATATGTCCAAGAACTTAGTTACATTCATTTTGCATCTCATACGCATGCGCATAAAGTATAACAAATAATTTGTTTTTCGTTTAACATGTTTCTATTTTATTCTTAAAATGTTCGATCTAGTTATAATATTTCTTACCATTTACGATTTCCTTTGTGGAAGTAAAAATCCGATATCTGTAAACGTCATAATCTCTCGATAAGACTTCTTAACATGCCTGGTTCTACTTAGGTCTCAATGAACACTAAGTATTCTATTTAGTCTAAAAGATTAAAATATATTTTATCATTCTATTGCACAGTAAATCTACTTTTAAATGTTCGATATAAAATTTGGGCACAGCTTTGTTTACTATAGAATCGACAAGTATAGATCTTTTATAACCGCAGATCACGCATTTCTCGTTATTTTGTATTATAAGATACTTGATTTGAAAATTAAAGATCATCCCTATTCCTGACCACGTTGTCCAAGAACAACAGGGCCATTGAAAAGTTAACACTCCTTTGAGGTAATTCTTAATTATATCAAGAAGGTTTTGTTTTTAGAAAACACAACATTTGTCAATTCTAAAATTGTTCAGAAGAGCAAGAAAAGGAATCTTCCAGTACCCATAATTTTGGTTGAAATGTACCGCATTGTTTATAATTTATAATATGTTGGCACAGGTATTATGTTACCAGAGTATATCCGAAATCTAGTGCATTTAAGAAAAGCTATGGATTTTGGAAGATTACCTTTCCTTGCTCTTCTGAACAATTGCAGAATTGATTCATTTTGTTCGTTGTTTTTGTAAAAAGAAAACTTCAGTGCATTGATATCTGCAAGTGGCATTGTTCATACACTACTGTTCATAGCTAACTGAGATATTGACATGTTCCAAAATCTACTGAATTTAGTGCCACCTTACGTTTATCGAATCCTTTTACCTTGTAATGGGAATTGTTCATGGAATACTTCAGGCAATGTGCTGCGGTTAAGATAATATCTTCCCTAATAATTGCACCACCACAAGTCCCATCTGCAAATTGGATCTGAACGTAGTATGGTATTTCACCTGAAAACATTAAAACAATTAGTTTAGAGAGCATATGCCCTTAACTATTATATATCTTATTAATTATCATTAAACACGAAACATAATCAAAATGATATGCTTATCTTTTAAAAAATAAGAACTCATACTGTAGCAAACACAGTTCTGAAATAATATAGAATAATTATCAAGTCTATTGTTTACTTAACTGTTTATATGTTTACAATAGTACTAACTGAAGTAAGTAGCAGACCTATTCCATCTCCATTCATACTAGGCGTGTACTGATCAAATCAGATTTTCGTAATTAGGCTTCTACGAGCTCTTTAGGAAAACTGAATAGAATCGCATTTTAAATTTTTTTCGAGAAAATCTTCCGAGATATTTCTTTCTAAATTTCGTTGTTGTTAATTACTGAATCTCGAAACGGTATTATGTACTACTTTCGACAATTCATCTCTTACCATCTAACATAAAGAAGGCTTTCTTCTTTTTATTATCGATATTTGTGTGTTGTTTGTGATATCAAAAGATTACTCCCAAGTCGCATACACAAGGTACACTGAAATTTTGACAACTTTGAAGAAAAACATAAAGTAATGTTTCTGGAATATATTGTTGTATTTCGTAACTAACAAAATGAACTTCCACACAGCGATTGCATTAATATTACTGGCAATATGGCCTGTTGTTAACCAGAAAACAATTTTTTCACGTGCTTCGAAAATGAGTTATGACTACATGTATGCAGTAGATTTCATTGCATGTAAAATTAATGCAACTCCCACTCAGTGTTTGAAAGGTTTCCTTGTAATTATATACTTGATGTTTACTATTTTATTGCAAACATGTATTTATTTGTTTGTTTGGAAAACAGCAGACTAATGCCTAATTAAAGTCGCCAATTGCATCATGACATAATTCAAGTTGTACACATAACAGAAAACCTTTACAAACCCAATCACATAGAACAAAACAGTCATCAATATAGTTTCCACAAGATAGAAAAAAAAGAAAAAATATAAAGCCAATCACATAGACATGCTTTAACAAGGTTGGGACTGTTGACGTCGCTATAACATCAACAACAATTTGTTGTTTGTCAAATGGTCATCATATTTGGACCCTATTTCGTCCAAAGGAAAACACCTTTTAGAAAAATCTGTATAGTGGATTCATCTGCGTGTTCTAAATAATGACCGAGTTTTATGAATGGTCAGCCATTTGGTTTAGATTTTGTGTGTAATATTATATTTCTTACATATAGTCGTAACATCTACAATATTCACGTAGAATAACATGGTGTTAGTTCATATGGATATAATGTATCAAGCATTTCTTTGCTACAATAGATACTATGAGACTAAATCACGATTGATTTATTCGTGCAAAAATTATTAATATAATATTTCTTGCCACGCACTGTTCAGAAGAAAACGTAAAAATTATGAATAAAATTTTTTATTACGGCTACGACTTGTACTATTCATTTTATTCACATTTATCACGAAGTGTTTCTGATTGGAAAATCGATCTTAGACTAAAGAGGAAATATATTTGAGTAAATAATTACTTGTTTCGGAGATATTCCTTGCTTATTGCGTTTTTCTTTAAATATAGTAGCTGCCTTTATTGACTTTTCTTGCTATGCTTGACAACATAAATTATTTGTTGTACTATTTTCGATGCCATAAATTAATTATTCCGTTTGACTAATTCAGGATAAGTTACAAAATTAGCTATGGTTTATGAAGTATCTATATTTCCAGAAAATGTTACGTTGAGAATCTGTTAATGAAATTACTAGCGGATATACATAAATACGTTATGTATAATTTTACACATTAGTCCAGGATGAAAATGTAAAAGGTAGAAAAAAAGTATCGAACACTTTCACTGAACTTTTACCTTGTTTGACGTCCGTTCCAAGTACTAGCTGCATCTGGAATAAATAATTATTATTTTCAGTACAAGATGAATGTGTCCATTTATACAGGTTGTTCCTGAAATACCGTCCCAAACTTCTGGAGGGGATTATTTACATTAAAACAAGAAAAAAATATTAATTTGAAGAACTCTTTTGCAGTTTCGGAGCTAAAGGAGTTCAAAGTTATGGTGGTAATGCCAAAAATGGTGTCATAGCTAGGCACGTAATGACATAAAGGTTGTCGGATTAGTACTCAATATATTTATTTAACCTATGTTTATGATTGGCGAATGCACGTTAGAGGGGATTTCCCTGCTTATCGTATCAAACCATTTAATTCCTTCATAATAAAATTATTTGTTCCGAAACTTCTTTGTGCAACAGACTCTCAATATAAACATTGCTCATGTGGTTGTACCTCGACTGCTTGTTAAAGCGGCAATGCTTACACCATTATGTGCTGAGCAATGACGTCATTTCTGAAGATACCGCTAGTATTATGATCCTGTATTTCCGAAACAAGAAACAATTTTGAATTTCTGCAAAATAGCCACATCCCAAACTTTCAGTGACATCCTGTCTATTATGAGTATGTTTCAATTACTTTGTGTTACAAGTACTACCAAAATCGTAGGCAGCAATAAGCATAGGAAGAAAACGCTATATACAAATAATAAGTGTGATAGTAATATTATAATTTTGAAAAAACTACAAACAATTTTCTCCTGGTAATGAGCAATGTAGAGAACATGAACAAACGTTTTTAATTGAGGAACTTATTTAAGTAGGAGAGCCGTGAAGGCTGTTCCGAAAGTAGCCAAATGAGAATTCGGATATATTATACAATAATGCAAATAATACCTCACCAAAGATATTGTCACAGCTCAAAATTTCTCCACTTTGAGTTATTTACATATTCGAGCTCCTGCAACCAATCTATCCAACAATATAACTCTCCTAACAGTATCTCTTCTCAAAGCCACCTACCGAACCGCCGTTGCTCAGTGGTAGAGTGTGGTCGTAGCCTTCGGGAGGTCGTGAGTTCGATTCCAGTGGCCGACCATCATGACTGACTTTTCCCTTTCTTTTTACCTCAGTCACTCAAAGTAAATACCGAGATTGTACTTTCAACATAGTCTCTGGCCGACACATTTCCGAATACTTATCCTTCTCTTATCCCGGACTAAGTCTTAGATGCTTAAAAACCATAAACAAAATTCAATTCAACAAGCCACGCTAGAGCTCTATTATCAGTTTTTAACAAACCCAGTAAAATAACTGTACCCGTTTTCAATGCTGACACTACTTTGTATTCTTAACACAATCTCACAATAATGACGCTAAGGAAGAGCAAATCTTGGAATAAAACATGGTTTAAAGAGTATGCTGTTACCATTCTTTCTAGCTTTTCAATATAACTATAAAAAATCATCCAAGCTTTCAATTGCCATTTTTTCAAAATATATATATTTTTTTAGTTGTGACAGTATCATCGCCAGGGTGTAATAGCATAATCACAGTGGAATTATATTAATTTTCACTCATTCCGGCGAATGAAAAATAGTTTAAAATTAAAAGTGAAAGTTATAAATTTTATCACAAGACATCCACACTATAATCCCTACCATCCAACAGAGAATGAATTCGCAAGGACAACAGAAAAAGCTGCAAAGCTAGCATTTCGAAACAACCAAATTATATTTTGAGGTACAACCAATTGAAAACAAACATTTACACACTCTAATTATTTAGCACGTTTTCTTGAAACGTGCGGAACGGGAATAAAGTATTACGGAATTGAGCACTAACTAACTGTATTTACCATGTTTATTTGCTGCCATGTGTAACGAAACAAGCAGCAAAAGTTACTTAGGATATATTCAGACAGTAACGATTCTCTTCACATTTTGCTAAAGTTTGTGTTTTGTATTTTTTAAGGTTTTATTCTATCCCACGTTCTAGAAAAGGCAAAGAAATAAACGATTTCGTAGCCCAAATTAACACGTTGTCCAGAAATAGAGTCAACATGCAAGCTTTATCCAAACTAATCTGCAGGATATATTCCTACCAAACATTTACAAGTATGCCATCCCCGTCCCTCAAGAAAAACACTTCCGTGTGACAATATACTTTAGAAAGTCACTTCGGGTTCTTTTTAGAACAAACCATCTTTGAAGTACTGACTCAGATGTGTAAATATAAGTATCCTAGTGCTAATAGTGCTAAATCTACGTAATGTGGACGGTTCATAGTTTGTGTTATTCAGTTTATTTCCAAATCGTTTGGAGGTAGGGTGTAGTCTGGTCTGTTAAGAGAATAGTTCCCTTGATATGGACCAACAATGGCTACGTTTTACACAACAGGTGCTACACACAATACGTAACAATGGTAATGCTTTGATCAGGAGCCACGAATGTTAAATACTCACATTTTGCCTTTGGGTCATTTCTGACCAATCACCTTAACATCGGCGAAGAAAATTATTCTGAAACATTGCCATGTTTGGGTTGATTTTTTTTTAAATATATATTTTAAAAGACATACTTTTCTTAAACAATTCGTACTAAAAAGTAAGAAATAATTTGATTATGCATGACTAAAAGAAAAGCGTGGGATGCGCTAATTGAAGAATTTATAAAGTGACTCTATAAATGCTTTTCTTCTAGTCATGCGAAAACATTTTTTTTTTTTTTACTTTTAGTACGAATTGTTTAAGAAAGGTATATCTTTAAAAAGATTTTTTATTGCTTTTACGCAAATCCTAAACAGCCAAACGCCACAGCGATGCAGGCTAGTATTTATGGGTAATGTTAAAATCAATATGCATGTAAAATATATAAATATATAGAAGCATATGAAAATAACAATAAAATATTGTATTTTCACGCGGTTTATGTCGCTGTGCAAATTTTAATCATTCTATGAGGTCGGGAGGTAAGCTCAACTAACCTTACAATATTTGAGGACACCACAAACCATTGTGATCTAAAGAAAGGAATGTAAACAGGGAACAATTTGATCTAATCTTTACGATGATAAATCAAGGTAGAGAAAACAGTTTTCCATTGTTTCCTAGTACACAAACCAAAAGTAACCGCTGCACTAGCCTGAATCATTGGAAGACGTGGAACAAATGGCAGTCTCAAGTTTATCGTACTGCCTACACATCATTGAGCTAATTATCGAAATGCTCCCCAGTTCTAGTTAATTTATTATGGAGCTTTGAGTCATTAGAGGAGAATAGGGTAATTGTACCCACATAACGTTGATTTCGACTAAGTTATTTATTATTGCACGAGAAAACCCGAGAAAATTCAGAACTGTTAAGAAACAACATTGAAATGTATTATCAGGAGACATGATACACAAACAACGTGCAATGATCTGTAATAGAAAAATTAAAACTTTGCGTTGCATACCATTACCTACCTTGGGGAGGGGGTAATTATACGCAGCATAGCTCCTTATATTTTCCGTTCAAATGTTAAAAAACATGAACAGATATGCAATATAATTCCCTAATTGCAGTTTGTGGTTACAGAAAATACTGGGGTTTTCAGATATTTCGTGCACACAGGAAACAAGAGCTCGTTATGGACTAAGCACTTTAAATCAACAAAAATTTTGAAAACTTTAAATTATTTGCCTGCAATCTTAATCACGGTGCAAAATCCGGGATATGAATTCCCTCAACGTACAAGCTATCTAATTCATATCCCCTCTCATTAACGTCTCCCCAGTAAAGGGAAGATTATGATGCATGTAAGTTTCTCGTTTTTAGCCGTTCTGAAAATGTATGTCATCGCTATTATCAGCTTCACCGATCCTTACTAAAACAGACATAAGGACAAAAAAAGATATTGCCCACATAATGACAGTGCGTTGAGTTACATTCTGTTCAATATACTTGAGAAAAAAAATATTCAGTGCATTTACTTTATAATATATAATATCAAAACCAAGTCATGTCTTGTGGCGTATATAAATTGATGTACAGCCCAATGTCCACTTGAACATAATTGCTTCGTTTCACTCTACATGTCAAAATTGGTAAAAAATGTTCACCATGCCTCAGTTTGCCCACACAAGGCAGCGTGACATTACCCGCTAAGTACTATTCCCTCGTTCTAATATACTATAAAAAATAGAACGATTTAATTATTAATTCAATACTTTCGAGAGTTCTAATTCTAATGTTCTCTTCTATTTTTAACTCATCTTGTTAACATATTTAACCTTTGATTCTACGTCTTAGTTTGTCATTCCTTTTCATAAAGAAATATTATTTATTGTGTTTTGACATCACAATTATTTAACGTTAAGATGTAGCAGACCACACCGTTTTGAGAACTCTGGTTTACGTATATAAATCAGGTTCTGTAACACTGGAAAGGACTGCAAACATTATAAGCCGTAGTGATTAGAAGAGTCAACTTAATTCGCTGATGTAGGAAATAATACAGGTTCATTTTCCACTACATATCACTTACCAGTATAACGGTAATTGCAAACGCTGAAATGTAATTTCTTTCCATCTCGGTGATGTGTTTTCTCGTTTTGCTTCTTACTCACTCTGACTCATGTATACAGTATTAAACCTACAAGACCTAAAAGCACTTCTACTGGAAATTTTCAAGTGTGAAACAAATACGAGAACACTTAGATTCGACGCGAGGAACAGTATAATGATTTCAATTAGCATGATATGAAGAAAAATATAAAGTAATCATTTACTAAGCAACAAAACTTTCATGTGATAATTTGGAAAGAAACGCTCAGTACAGAAAGAGCAAAATATATGAATTTGATTAATGTGTTCTCAAAGATTTAATACGAATGTTTTTTTTGTAATCTGGACTGGGTTAACTTGTATTAAGTAAGGGAATACAATCGATATGACTTGCGTAATGTTTCAGCCTTTATTCTTTGTTTTAAGTATTTTGTTCCTTACCACCTTATTGCGAAATTAGTAACACAAATGACACGTTTATAGTAGATGTTACTTGTGAAGAGCGACATTTTCTTTATATTCTCTTGTGTCATTATCCTTACATTACCCTAGTCCCATCGTGGCAGGAAGAAAATCCACAATTACGAGCATCTTCTCATATTATTGAGGCCTTGTATCCATACATATCTTAATTAGAATAGACTAGCAGGGTTTATAAACTTAACTTAATTATAAAAAAATAGCACAATACTTAGGAGTGTTTCTTCACAGGAAGGCGTTGCTAAAACACCGATACTATTATCTTGTTACTGACAAGGTGATTGGTAAACTGTTCAGTAGATATCAAGATGATGAATATGTCAAGTGATAGGACACAGAATGCTTACTTTAACAGAGTATGGAGCCATAAATCTTGATAATACAGTCGAATAAAATAAAAATAGAAGACAGACAGGAATGAAATGCTCCTGAACATGTTATATGCGAGGGGGGAATGTTGTGGACAATACCAGTTTTCTGGCTGCCATCTTAAAGTCTGAAATTTTGGATTCAACTTCAACATTTCAAATAGCAACATGACCATGCGATGCATCAAAAGACATCATCTTACAATAAATTGAATGATGCTGTACAATTTAAGATAACTGTAACTGTGTTGCAATTATGAACGAAATTAGGGTAGGTTTTGAACTCGGTAGGTTGTTCCGAAAGAAAGGATTACGGGCCATACACACCTTGTTACACCACAACAAACACATTCTCAATCTAGATAACAGCTATGAACAACAAATCCACAATCACAATCACAGAACATGTTTCACGTGGACGCCGTTTTCATTGAAACACTTTCACGAACGTCGTCGTGCACCCTACGAAGCATGTCAGGTGATACTTGTGTACATACACAATGAACATAGGTCACTGGCAGTGATTCCCTTGTTTATATAGGAAGCACCAATAAGTTACTTTGGTACACATTAACGTTCTAGTACCGTCACATAGAAATATACAAAATATTCCGGTTCGGAGCTTGTCGTGGCCACTCGATAGACCATCTTAGTCCAGTCCATTTCCCGAAACATTGTGGTTCCAGGTAAAAGACTGCACATATGTTCCATAGAGAAGCGGAGCCCCGTCCTGTTAGAAGCATGTAGGAAGACTGCCGTCCTCTGATAACAGTGATGGAAGCACATAAGCCTGCAGTAATTGGAGATAACCGTCTGTTGTTCGAATCCCCTCAATGAAAATGTGTCTCATATTTCGCGTTCCCTAAATCCGATCCCATGCCTTTATCTTCTGTGAACCGACCATCGTGATGGAATTAAACCCAATGTGGATTAGCAACAGACCAATATCGATGCTTTTGCTTATTAACTTCGTCGTTCATGTAAACATTTGCTTCCTTTCCAAAACATATCTGGTGTGCGAATCCGGTGTTTCCTAAACTGGTTCCGACGATCAGGATCGTCTTCGGTCAGATGCAATCTTTGTAAGTTGCACGCGTTCCTCTTGTTTGTTTTCCCATTGTTCTTATAGACATAGACGTACAACTCGCGCATTATTACGTGGACAGATTGGTTTTTATTAAATGGCGCCAACATTGCTGTTATTATACGTTCATCCATATAATTAAAACAGATAAAATAATATTAATGTCATTAAAAGTTTGTCCTGTACAATATAATTTTAGGCCTAGCCGTTCGGGACCGGTTTCAGTAGTTTCTGTTTCCCTGATCAATTTAAATAGAAGGATAGCAACTTTGTTGGGTGAGACATAATCCCATTTAGATTTTGCGTGACATCAGAACAATCTCTACACTATATTAATTTTAAATATTTTGTTTTAATAAGTAAGCACTTGTTCGAAACATATATTTAAGAAGGGTTCAGTGCTACAGACACTTATCAAATAAATTTTAAAAAATTATTTTATATATTTTAAAAAAATCATAATATTGTTTTGTTACATGCAACGGAACATGTATTCTTGTTTGAAGTAATGTTGCAAACCACTCGTGAGTCTTTAAGGACGGTATTTAATGGTTTTGCTAAATTAGGCTTCGAACTACAACGCTCAAAGTTTCCTCATTGGATACTAAGAATCACGCCTACAGATTGCGAGATTGTCAAGCACTCGGTCGATCTAGATGCATTGAAAACATACAAGGTAACCAAAAACGTTTTTGCCTCCTTTGATGTCGAATAGAAAGGCTTAATCACTGATAAAAAATAAGTGCCCCCCGGTGAAGGAAAAGCGATACGGAAGAGAGTAGGAATATTGGCCGTGACCGAAACAGGAACTATGTGAACATACAGATGCTTATCAGAATAATGGAAACACCTGAACGAAAGTGAAACTTACCAGATTAATATGGTTTCGGGCCACCTTTCGCCTTCAGAACAGCCTTGATGCGACGTGGGATGGAGGCATTGAGGTCGTGAATGGAAGCAAGTGGAATATTACACCATTCCTCGTGCA